>CM008285.1:17710878-17906581 GCA_002319775.1 Fagopyrum tataricum
ATGCAATAGGAACCCCCCCCCCCCCCCCCAACACACACACAAACACTAGTAAAAAAAAGCAAATGAAAGGCCATGACAGTGGTATGTTGCTATCGTCAACTCGTCAAAAACAGCGAGTGCAACGCCATGACAACAAGTGCAAGGCCAAGATCAGTGTTTCCCTGCTCAAAGCATCGAAGATGTGTTATTAGTTGTTGAATTTGGTACTCTCATAGTCTCATGTGTACATGACTATTGTCTTTGTAAAAGTAGGTTGCTCAATCTGCTTTTCGTAATATGTTTTAGGTTTAAGCTTGTTTGTGTTTTTGTGTTATTGGTTGTTGAATATGTACAAGATACTTGTATTAACTTGAAGTTGTGTTTCCTTGCTCAAAGCATCGAAGTTGATCAAGATGGAGTAAGTTTTGGATGCACTTATCAAGTAAATGCTCTTACACTAATCATCATGTGAGATGTTTTAACTTTATTGTTGTCCAGAAAATTCTATTGTCCACAAAATGTAGGATAAGTCCAACTTGAGTAAACTTAAGAAAATTCATTATGTGTTAATTCATACTATGTAAATTAAACCACAATGTCCACAAATTTGTGTCGTATCATAACGTATTAAGTAAATTTAATAAAACTAACTTACAAGAATGATTTCATGTTAACGAACATGCCATATATAACTTTTTTGGTGGGATCTAATTAAATTTAATAAAACCAACATACAAGTATAATTTCTTTTTTGATATTTATTTTGTATAGAAAAAGCACTTACAAATTAAATTTTGTAAACCCAACTTATAAATTTAATATAACAATTTCATTTTTTAATTAGCAAGAATAATTTTATCGTTAACTAGTTTTTATAATATTGTGTAACTATAATCTCTATTTCATATTGACAAAAACATTAAACAGAATTACGACGGGATGATGTATCAGTTTCAACAAGCTCGTGATTTTCAAACGTTCAACAAATTTATTAAAAAAACTAAGCTTGTTCTATCAACTATTCAATCGGCTCCAACCTCAACATGATCTAGGTATGGGCCCGGTTTGGTTCAAACCGCCGAACCGGCGGTTTTCAAACCGGCGGTTTAGGTTTCCGCCGGTTCAAGGTTTAGGTTTAGGTTTGTAAAAATAAAAAATCTAAACTGACGGTTTGAACCGGCCCAAACCGTCGGTTCAAACCGACGGTTTGCGACTGGTAAACCGACATTTGATATTTAATAGGTTTTTTTTTTATTTTTAAAAAAACTTTAAAACCGACGGTTTGGTTGGTTAAACCGTCGGTTTTCAGTTTTTTAAATTATTTTTTAAAAAAAAATTCATTTTTGGTAAACCGTCGGTTTAACGTTTTGCTTCTAGGCCGGTTTTTCACTCTTTTTTTTTTATTTTTATAAAACCGTAACTAAACCGAAAAACCGTCGGTTTGCCGATTTTCACTTACTAAGTTTGGGTTCCGGCGGTTTGCAAACCTAAATCGGCGGTTTAGATTTGCAACCCACCCCAACATGATCTACAATAAATTTCATGTTCAACTTCAACTATAATAAGTTTATAGTTTCCAGACGGACCTCCAGGTCCATGTCTAATATATACATAGTCTCATAGTATAAAATAAACCATTATACAAAGACTTAAGAAAATATGTAGATACCATCGCATTCTTATCCTTATATTTTGGCCGGTTCCATTACCGATATAATAATGTGATTACTTTTCCATGCATATGGAGTTATCAGTTATGGACTGGAAGTTGATAATTACACGCAATACATCGAGGACGACGTATAGCACAAAAAGTGGCTACCCCACTCAGATTTTCCTGTAAATTAATTTTTGTGCTGGAATAGCCAATAAGATCCTTTACCAGATTGCCCCCATACCTCCTCCTTCCCTGTCATACCCTTTTATGGCATCTACTATTTTCACTGTAATCCCAACCTAAAGTTTGCCCTCTTTCTTCAAACAAAAATTCATGGAAGGGGGTAGGAGGAGAAGCTTTTTCTACAATGAAATATTGCCCTTCATATTAATGGCATCGATAGAGTGTTCAAACGTGGTCTTAAACACCATCTTCAAAGCTGCTACCATGAATAATGGCTTAAGCTTCTACGTCTTTGTCACTTACTCTTACTGTGTTGCCGCACTTGTTCTCTTCCCTTACAACTTCATCTACAGGTCTACCGATTTTCCTCCTTGATTTTTCTTCTTTCTCTAATTTGGGATTTTTTCCTCTAATTTTCTTCTTTCCTTTTACAGAAGGAAAACTTTACCACCAATAAGATTCAGGACTATAGGCAAGTGTTTCCTGCTGAGCATGGTTGGGTATGGTTAGGGTTTTAGACCTTGATAATAAACTATTCAATTGATGAATTTTTGAGGTTGATCTCTAATTTGACCTGAAAATTAAGGGTTTGGTTTGTTTTGGTTTGATTCTTCGTCTTAATTTGGCAGGAGTACAGGCCAGATTACTAATTACAGAGGAATTGATTATAGCTCTCCTACCCTTTGTTCAGCTTTGAGCAACCTTATCCCTGCTTTCACTTTCATTTTAGCCATCATTTTTAGGTATTTCTGGACATTGTACTATATACTGAAATGGATGTTCCTGAATCATGTTAACCTAAATTATAAGGCTGGCTATTATCATCATGTTACCAATTATATGTTAGATTTATTCCTTTTGTGTACTTTCAGTCCCCTTTAAGGTAACTGTAAATGGTAATGACAAATCTGATTTCCTTCTTTTTGTAGGATGGAAAGATTTACTTGTAGAAGCTTTAGCTTTCAGGCAAAGGTCATAGGAACAATAATATCTATTGGTGGTGCCTTTATTGTGATTTTCTACAAGGGCTTACCGATCCTACTTGTCCTTCACAAGTCACCCCAAAATTTGCAAGGCTATCTTCATTCATTGCAGCCCAATTGGGTTTATGGTGGCCTCCTGCTTGTTTGCGCGAGTATACTTGGCGCTGTATGGTTCATTACATTGGTATTTCTCCTTTCACATTGTCTTAATGTATGAGCAATAGTTAAAGAGAGGCAAAATTGATCTAATGCTGTTTTCTTGTAGGCATATATCATGAAGGAATACCCAGATAAGCTTGTGATTATCTTCTTTAACTCCCTGTTTGGAACCATGATATGTGGAACTGTTGGATCTGTGTACGGAACAAACCCAAATGATTGGGCATTGAAACTTGACATGTCATTGGCTGCTGTTTTATACTCTGTAAGGATAATATAAACTCAAAGACACACTACTCTTTAATGTTAAAATTAGTTTGGATGTGTGATTGTGAAGCACTTTGTGGTTTAGGGACTGCTTGGATCATTGTTGAGCAATGCTGTTCATGCTTGGGGCATACACCTCAAAGGGCCCGTCTACGTTGCAATGTTCAGGCCGGTTTCTGTTGCAGTAGCTGCAGGCATGGGTGTTTTGCTTCTTGGTGACACACTCTATCTCGGAAGGTACAGTCACCAAGATTACTGAGTTTCAGGCACCATTTTTTTTACCTGAATTTGTAACTTAAGTCTTGATGGTACAGCATAATTGGAGCAATTATAATCTCTCTTGGGTTATATGCCGTGATGTGGGGAAAAGCTACGGAAGAGATTCCTAAAGACTTGGAACCATCCTCTCTTAATACTCCCCTGATATGCAACATAAACGAAGCGTAACCATGGTTCCTCGTACGAGTCTTGATGGAAATGTATATATATGTATGCAAAGGCAAGTAATTTACAAGTTTACGACAGATCAGGATTCGTGTTCTGTTATGTAAATTTGCTGCTTGTTTTTAGGAAGGCCTTCAAGCTCGGACTTGGCAATTCGCCATTTGTATGTAAATCACAAGCTATAAACTGCTGAAGTTGCTGTCAGTCTGTCACTTAGGGTTCATCTAATCATCAATATGTAAATTCAGGGCTCTATGAGTTTTTGTGATGATGCCCACTAGTACAGCAAGCAGAACTACTGCTCAATCACAAGCTTGTTCTTGTGGAACATAATCATGATTAAAATCCCTTGTTATTACAAGTCTGTCACTTAATGTTCATCTCAAGACTTCTTAAATCTCATCTCTTAATTATATATTTATTTATTCAATATATATATATATACTTTTTAAATTTTTAACAGGCAAAATGGTGATAAATAGCACAAACCCTATGCGTCCGGTGACACGAACTTTTAAAAACTCGAAATAAAGCACAAACTTTGAGGTGGTTGCGTTTTATAGCACAAGTTTGATTCCGGTGAAATGTCCAGATTATTTTGCTGACGTGACGCCGGAAAAGGATGATTGGGCATATTTTTTACTTTTTTGACACCTATGTGTATTCACTTTTTTTTTCACTTTTTTTTCTATATAAAAATTATAAACAATAAAGTACAATTTTTTTTTGCTTTTACCATGTATATAAGGTTATGTTTGATGAGCATCCACTTTTACTCTTTTGTGCAAAATTAATGGGTAAAAAGATAATTAGAAACAAACACTCCCTTATTGCATTTCTCTCTCATCATTTTTTGCCTTGTTCCGATCGCACAGGAGCAAGACCGGCCGCACCAGACTCGTCTCGGCCTCTGACGACACCGGCGAAGCACTCGCCTCGCCACCAGGAGCACGCGACCGCCAGTCCGGGCACTAGGGGAGGTCCGCTCAGCCAGGAATCCGCCGCCGAGGGATTGTCGCGGGTATCCTTCGCCTTCATCGTAGAGCTCCGTCGCCGACTGACCACCGTTTGCCTCCGTTCACCGGTGGGTTGCTGCTGCCGTGCTCCACTTTCCCAACCCGAATCGAACACCAGCAACCCTCTCTTCTTAGTAGATCTTCAACCTCTGCAAGACCGCGAAAAAAACTCAAACCCTAGAGGGAACCCTGCCGCCTTGCTGCCGGACCACCGCCTTCCCGACTTCTCCTCTCCATGCGCGAGCCCAGATCCGCACCGGGCTCTTTCTCCTCTTATCTCTTCCACCGCCGGAGCCACCAGTAGCTCAGATCCGCTCGCCGTACGCCGGAACCAGCCCAGTTTGCCGCCTGTCGCACCTCGCCTCGCCGGCCGCCCCCTGCATGAGCCGCCTCACCTGCGCGAGCCCGGATCTGTATTCCACCGAGCCAGATCTGCGCCGCTCTCCTCCCCTCTACAGTCCGCCTCTGACAGCCGCAAGAGCCCCCTCTGCGGCGGCAACAAATCTTTTTCTAGGGTTTCTAAAGGAGGCGGCGGTTGGTCCATGGCTTTCTCTTTGTCTCCACCTGCAGTTCTAGAACTGATATGTGTTAATCTTGTGCAGGTGGTCAATATTCAAGGTGATGCATGGGCTTATGGTCTTCGGGGCTTGCGGTTCATGGCCGGTCTTCAGGCAATCCATCGGCAGATTTGTTCCAGTGAGGTGCTGGTACTTGCCAGGCTACCAAAAACCAATGACACCGTGAAAATGGATAGAAGTGAAACAACATTGATAGAACAAGTTTTGAAATTGCTATAAAAAAACATGAGTTTCTTTTGAAACTCTTTGAACAAACTCGAACCTTCTGAAATTGCTACTAAATCACATTTGAATAAACAAAAATTTTGCTTTTGAAATTGCTACGAAAAGCAAGAGTTTTCTTTAAAACTCTTTGAGAAACTCAAGCTCCTAAACTTTTGCTTTTATCTTAAACCCAGTAGAAACCAAAAAATTCAGAAGCTAAATCGAAAAATAAAATTTTTTCAAACAAAGTGCTTTTAACAAATTGAATCCAAATGCTAAAGTTTACAAAAGCCCTCAGACAATATCACTGTCTTGGTATTGTCCCTAAAATCAGAAAAATCTCAATCCAAATAATGAATAATCAACTTTTAAAAAATCGGATGTGGCTTTATCTTCACTTTCAAACCACCCATTAGCATAAAAGTAATTTTAAACCAAGAAACACATAAGGCGAATCATGAAAAACCTTCTCATATCAATGGAAAAAACTATGTTTTGAGAAAAGTTCGTTTATCTCCAAGGCTACAAGATAATTTAGAGGGATATTTTTATGTCCTAATCTTTTATCCTTTTCTATGTTTTTGTCTTTCTTGTTTATTTTGAAATTTCTTCGGCTTCTCGTTATTTGTGTGTTTTCTACTTTTCTTTTGTTATTTTGTTTTTGTTTTTCTTGTTTTATTCTTGGTTTTTTAGTTATTTTCTTTTTAAACAGGTTTGTTTTTCTGGTTTCTGCGTGTCAAGTTTTCATCTTTAATTGATTTTTGGTTTTGACTTTCTTTGTTTTTTTTTTGTTTTTTTTTAATACAAGTTTGACTTTCTTTGTTGTTTGGTTATCTTAATAAACCTTTGTCCCTCTTCTTTTTATTAAGTTGCTTTCGAAAATCGTATTTCAAAAATAGATCACCTTTTTTTTTTTTTTTTTTAATTTATTTCTAAATGTCGCAGTTTCTACTCTTTTTCTAGTACCTCTAATCTACGGCATTGTTTGAAACTTCTCTCAAAACTAATCTATATGAACAATTGAATGCTTGAACCATTATTTTGACCAAAACTATGATTTGACCCCAAACCAACTTGTAACCGAAAACTATCTATTAACACCTGACATTTAATCTAAGTGCAAGAACAACATGAATAAGAGTGTAAAGTAATTGGTTTTCTTATGTCGTATATACTATCTAAACAATACGGAGTGATCAGGTATACTCTTTGAACAATCTTACGAGCTTAGCTTATTCCTTGAATAAACTTGAGCGATTTATGCTCATGAGAACAATATTGAAAGGGATGATATCTCCTCTATATATGAGAGCTACATTCAACTTATTGGTGTCAAATCTTTTTTGAGAACTACATTAACTATTTGGGAGAAAAAATCAATCAAAATATTTTTACTCCAAAATTTTATTTCGGTGAACTACATATGTTGGACCAAATATCCAAAAACAAATCGGGAAATGCTCTCGTTTGAGCTAACACCCACAAACTCTCAGTGACTTATTTGTGCTACCACTGTAGCAATACCGACATTTGTACACCACTACCACTCAGATTAACAGAAGGTTTCTCAAATTAACATAAGCTTTCACCGTAACAACAAAAACTCCTCTCACCCAATCAGTATAACAGACCCCAATTTTTTTTAAAAAAAAATTGATTTAAAAGCAAATCAAATAGTTTCTCTATTTCAGAAAACAAAAACAAAGAATTCAATTTTTCTATTGGGTTCTTAGAACAAAATCATATAATCAAAACATAATCAATGCGTATAACAAAGTGATATATGATCAAATCAACAAAATCAAATTGACGATTTGATAAGTATTTTTGAAAACTTTCGGATATATGAATTTAAACAAACTCCTACAATTAGGAATCCCTTGTGCCCATCCCCGACCTCTTTCTCAAAGTTAATCATGTGTGCTTGTCAAGTGTTCCGTGTTTTGCAGTGGACTCTTCCGAGAGTGTGATCAAGTTTTATTGGTGATATTCGAGTTGTTTGTTTTAGAGGGGTCGTGGATTTGTGATTGACTCCTGAAAGCTCTACTTCGAGTCCAAATCTGAGGTGTCCACAGTTGTTCCCCAGGCTCTTGTTATGTGTACTTCCTTCAAACGATATACTTTTTACTCTTCGTCATCTAATGATCGAGTCGCTCTCCTAGTCCTTACCCTTGAAGGTTTCGTTGCTTTCGGTCCACTTGGTGTACTTTTGTGTTTTCTTTGATGTTCTTCTATTATGATACTTCAAGACGGTTTGTCAGTCTACCGATTTCTTTCGATCTTTCGATCCATTAGACGCGGTGGCGTCTAATGCTTCGAATTGCTTACTTTTTATAAAAAAAATAGAGCAGAAAAAATCATCACACAAACAACAGCGTCATTTTTGTTTCAATGTGCTTTCCATTTTTACTTGAACAAAATTGCAAAAAATAGGCTACAAATTCTTAGAATTAGAGGAGATTTGTTGCCTCTTGACAAATTTGTGTCCCATACACCAGAGTGCTCTTTTGTCCCTTCCTCACTTTTTGCGTCTTCTTAATTTTTGTATTTTGGGTCGAAGATTCGATTTAAATTCTAGTTTTCTCTTTCATTGTGTCGTGCGCTTGATATTGGTTGACAAGATTGTGGAGAAGGGTTTTGCTTCATTTTTCCTCTCTACGATCACAAATGGGGTCCAAGAAGAAATCAAACAAACCCTCCTCTAGTTCTTCTAACACTGCTTCATCCACACATGGAGGAGGTTCATCGTATTTCTTAGGTTCGTCACTTGTTTGTCTTCTCAATTTTTTTATATTTTGTATCGTGTAACTTTGATTTAGGGCTATTAATTAGTGCCGCACATCCCCAATTAATTTCAAACCCTAAAACCCGCCCTTCATCGATCAATTTGATCGTGAAAACCCCTCCCCTCACCCCGTATTCGATCCTTGTAACTAGAAATCGCTGTTTGTTTGACGTCACAAGTATACCGGAAAACCTGGTTAGGCCGAGATCCGACACTTTCGACTCTGTACAACATTCAAGCTAAGTAGGTGAAGAACAAACGGAGTAAAATGGGTTCGTTTAGAGAGCCGTGGATCTGGAATCAAGTTGGGAATAGGAGAAAACTGACGTTGGGTCGAACATCAGGGTGTATATTTACTACTCTTATGTGCTTACTACTTGTTTGTACACCATCTGTCCAATGTCGTTTCATTAACTGTGGAACATTGTCTGGTCTGCCACCCCTGGACCTTTGACCCATTCTCTCAATGAATGAAAATGGTTTGGTGTTATTTTTTTTTCCACATTGACTCTTGCTACAAGCTTCCAAGATTGTTGGGTTGGGTTTTTGCACACATTATGATCCTTATTTCCTATGTTCTTGGCAAAATCCCCTAAGATAGTTTTCAACTATTCTCAGAAGCTTCCTTCATAAATTTGAATACAGTATATGATGTTATAGCCAATGCTAAAATGCTTCACGCCATTTGATTGTGATAGATTTAAAAAACTGTCAGCATACCAAATTTTAGATTGTCCAACAATGTATTTGGAAGCCAAGAAGGGTATAGATCTCAATTATCTTATCCAATATGCTTATTTTACTGGCTACTATTGTTTTGTATCATTCCAATAGTTGGCAAGTTCAGATGATAAGGTTTCATAAATCATAAATTAAAAAATAAGCATAGATTCCCTCACTCCCATTTCAAGGGAAGTTATTGAAATTATTTACTTCAAAAATGTTGCACCAAAAGCCTTTTCTGATGAAACATGCCTCTTCCAGGACTTCGTCATAAGCATCAACAAGAGCTGAAAAGTTTGACCCTAATAACACAACCTTTGAGGACAATAAAGTATTTTAATTTGGCAATTGTTCTGTACTGCAAGCGGTTAGTTCATTATCTGCTATCAAGAGGTGGCTTACTTTTGGTGTTGAGTACCCTTCTAGTGGGTTTGGGAGTTTTCATTGCCACTACCGAAGGCACTCATGGAAAGGTACTTTTTTAGTTCAAGCTATCTTCTAGCAGTATTGCTAGGGTTAAAATATATAGACTTTGAATGTGCAGCCTTGTTGTAATGCTTTTACAGTACTATCTCCTTACTGTTCATGGAATTGCTTTTGGACTTAATCTGAAATGGACATGAAGTTCCTTACTTGCTACTGCTATTGTGCATATAACTAGGAATTATCATAATTGAACTTGTAACATTTGCAAGTTATGGTTTGTTCTCATAAAGAATTATAGTTTTTCTTGTCTTACAGCATATTCAGGAGCTTCTTCAATATGGCCAGTTTGTGCTGTGGTGGATTGCTCTTGGTGTAGCATCTTCCATTGGGCTTGGTAAGGAATATCTGTTCCGTGAAACGATGTTATGAAAGAAGCTCCCCTCATGGATGCAGCTGTTTTGTTATTTGTAGGTTCTTGTTAGTAATAGAATCTATTCTATTGGTCTCTAGATTGTTATAAAAGCATGTCTCATCTTATATACAACAAATTTGTTGTCACACAGCTCAAGTTCAATACAGTAGAGGATTGTTGTAATGTTTGAGAACTGTGCCTATATGATGATTGCACAAAATAGCGTCAAAAGGATATATATTTTTTCATTTAGTTCCCCTTCAAGAAAATGTCTTGTAAATAAATAATCTTAATGGTAAATTAGGCTGAATATGCACTTTCCCTACTGTATTCATTTACCTTGTTGCTTCACATGTTATGGCAGGCTCTGGTTTGCATACGTTTGTTTTATATCTTGGTCCTCACATTGCTCTCTTCACTATAAAGGCAATGCAATGTGGCCGGGTTGATCTAAAAACTGCTTTCTATGATACAATACAATTGAACCGTGGTCCTTCATGGCTTGACAAGGATTGCTCTGAGTTTGGACCCCCACTGTTTGAATCAATTCACGGTTCACGTGTCCCTCTTATGAGCATCTTACCCCAAGTCCAGTTGGAGGCTATGCTGTGGGGTCTTGGAACTGCTCTGGGAGAACTCCCGCCATATTTTATCTCAAGAGCAGGTTGTATGTCTTATAGGTCTATTTTTATAATGTGTTATCATAAATTATGTTCTTGTGAATCCATTTATATTATAGTTTAGCTTTAGTTTTTAGCTGGCACATTCTTGATTTGACACTTGATGTTTCTCTTATATTGATTCCTACATTAGTAATTCCTAAAAATCCTGTAAGGTTCCTTGTTAGGCTACTTCAGTTTGTCTTGAGCTTGCGGTTTAGGCTTAGTTTCTGCTATTGGCACACATGTGAGTTGTCTAAAACCGTATTATAAGTTCTTTTAAGTTTAGTGTAGTGATGCTAGGTATAGATGTGCTGTAAGGCTACCTACAACCTTGTCTCATTAGCCTGGTACAACTAGCCCTCTTCGAGGCCCATTGTCTTTACTTAGTCCTGAATGGAAGAGCTCTTGTTGGCATGGTTTGCAATCCTCAACCTAATAAAACCATTTCATGACAAACTACTCACATGTCTAGTGTGGGAAACCTACTTCCTCAGTTAAGGCATTGATATCTATATACTACGTGTAATACTATTTGTAATCCATGAGTCCTAGGAACCTATGATATAATAACCATTTTTGGCTCCATTTTACGTTTATGTAAAATCTTGGGGATGTTACAGTAGACTTCAGTTTTTGCGCCTCAATATTACGTTTCTCTGACTTGATTATAAGTTCTAAAGGCCCTGGAAATCAATTTGTTGTCAAGGAATCATATCAAGGGCTAAGAACTAAATTTACTATTATTGTTATTATCAGTTTCTGTAGTTTGCATTAAGCTTGTGTAGCTGTTCTAGTGGAATTATTTTTTGCTTGTCTTGATAGCTTATGGAAAATTTTGAAAATCTCTTGCAGCTAGCTTGTCTTGTAGTGAACTGGATTCTGTGGAAAAGTCGAATGGTCCTTTGGCTGATGATACTGGAAATATGGATGCCCGTTTCCATAAAATCAAATGCTGGCTTATTTCAAATGCACAGTTTTTGAACTTTGGCACCATTTTACTTCTAGCATCGGTTAGTTCAGATGCTTCCTCTTCTTTTTTTTGTTTAAATGTTTAATTTTACCTTTTTTTTTTCTGGGGAATATATTATATTGCATTACTCGCACAATTTTAAAGCATCGTTTTTTTGTGAAAGCTAAAATACTCTCGACTTTTCTCTCTTGCATTAATTTTGTTTTAGTTAAATGGGAGTTGATGAAGAAAAAAGATCTCTTAATATTCTGGAGTTTAGAAACAGCTTAAATTTAAGATACAACTTTTCTTTGGCCTGGAAAACTATATGGTGTTTGTGAGTTCTTCACACCAAATGAGAAGAGTACAAAAAAAAGGACGTATTTTCTTACGGGCTTGATGTTATCACAATGTGCCGTATAATTTCGGTTTCTTTCTTTATGCACATGTAAAGCAATTGAAAACTTGAACATTTATGTAGTCTCGCTCCATTATGAAGTATATTTAATGGTCCTAGCTGGTGATCTACTTTGATAAAGGCTAATAAGATATAGTTTCTACAGAAGTGAAGTTTCTACGAATGTGAAGTTTCTCAGTTTGTTTTTCTTCATTCTGTGACCATGACTGTGTAACAGGTTCCAAACCCACTATTTGATCTCGCTGGCATTATGTGCGGGCAATTTGGGGTTCCTTTCTGGAAATTCTTCATTGCAACCATGATAGGGAAGGCAGTGGTGAAGACCCACATTCAGGTTGGTAAAGTATCTCAAGGCCAATTAGCAGCTCTTGCCACATATATTGTCCACAGATTACTCCCAACTTTTTTAGAATGAAATTATTCTTTTTCAATGCATGTTAGAATTGACACTTGAAATTTAAGAGTTATACTGGCTTTCACATTATGTGAATGTGTGGTTCTACCCTTGATCTTTTGAATAAATCTGGAGTACATACTGATGAGCCTCTCTTTTGGACCATGGTTATGATTGTTGTTGCAGACAGTTTTTATCATCTCGGTTTGCAATAACCAGCTTTTGCATTGGGTGGAGAATGAGTTGATTCGGGTGCTAAGTTTTATACCCGGTGTTTCTTCAGTCCTCCCAAGTATGATTGTTAAACTGCATGCTATCAAGGATACATATATGACAGGCACTCCTCCAGGGCCTCCTGATAGCGAGGTACTTGTCAAATGTGCATGTTCTCGTTTTTGCTTTTGCTTATATGATGCTTATAAGGACCAATTAAGTCCAAAAACATCTTATAATTACAACGCAAATGAAAATTTGCGATTGTGATAATAATTTTGTTTTGTGATTGAATTGTTGACAGGTTATGAAGTGGCGCCTCTCATTTGGTTCAATATGGAACACAGTTATATGGCTTGTGCTTATCAATTTCTTTTTCAAGATCATCAATTCAACAGCTCAAGGTTTCCTCAAGAAACGGCAAGAGGAGGAACTAGTTGCCGCATCAAAGAAGAAAAAGCCTGTATCTAAGCATTATTAAGTAGCGCAGGTCGGGCGAAAATACACGGGTCATCCTCATTGGTTCCTAGAGGTAATATGGTGGGAATAGAGGTATGTGAGCACAAGCATTGCATATTTGCATCACATCACATCACATCACATCATGAAGCTACAAAACCAACCACATCAAAAAGTTTGATCCTCCCATCTCACCCTCCTGTATAGAAATAGAATGAGGGCAATGACAGATTGACAATGACAAGGAATGTTTTTATTTGATCCAAACCCCTTCCCCTGCTGACAAGTTGAACAGATAAAACCAAAATTAAGAAGGGATGATTGTTGCTAGTGAACTGGCACTCTGGTGAAAGTAGTGAATCTTGTCCATTCTTTTTTGGCAAATGCAGAAAGTCTATTGTTTGCTTGCACTTTTTTTGGGTTCACATGTGAGCTTTCTTTTTGCCTTGTATTCTGGACTTGTTTTTACTGCTTGTTGGATATCTTTTTCATTTCAAGTGAGAATCTTTTTGCAAAATCCCACTTGGTTTTGGTTTCACTTCAGGATGAAGATTTATCATTCCATGACTTAATCGGTTTCCCCAAAATCAAATTCTTTGGAAAGGACGACTGTAACCCTATTGCCTTGAACTGGATTTTTCTGTGGCATTTTCTTTTTTCAGATTTATTAGCGAATTCTGACAATAAGTGGGACCCACACACCCCCTTTCTTGATCTTTCTTGAATTAGATATCTGCAGAAAATTTCTGAGAGGGGATGGTCTACAATGTGGATAGGCGAATGCTAAATCAAACTCAGAAACATTTACAAACTCTCTCTCTCTCATTGGCCAGCATTTTCGGCTCACAATCAATCACTCACGGAAAATTTAAAGTAATATAGGGTCATTGCACGTACTTGTGTCACGGACCGCTCATCCGTGACGACACTTAAATTGGTGAAGCATGACGACTTGCCAAGATACACCACCAAGACACCCTTTGACAAGGATAAGAAGTCGTGGCATGAAAGAAGGCCAATGTATATAAGCCTTGTCAAGATGACACGAAGGAGATAAGGAGTCTTCCCGGAAAATCCCGGACGATCACAAAGGATCCAGAATACCCATGAGGATTCCGGAACGCGACAGAATATTCCGGAAGACGGTGGAACATTCCGGAATGTGGAGGAACATTCCGGAAGGTGGAGGAACCTTCCGGAAGGTGGAGGAACATTCCGGAATAACGTGGAATTATGTAGACTTGTGTGGAAACTTCCGGAACATTATGGACTACTCTAGAGAATGACGGAATTATCTAGGACCGTGTGGAATTCCGTAGGCTTGGATAGAGCCCTACGGAATAATCTAGAAGTGTAGAGAAACCTAGGTTTAGTTGTAGAGAGGAAGGCTCCGGAATGATCTAGGAGAATTGACTTCCGGAACCTTCTCATAAAGGAGGTGGCCTTGGGCTATAAATAGGGAGTGCCACCCCCTCGTTTGCATCATCCAAATTCCAAGCTCTCATTCAAAGCATTGTAAAGCTCTCTTATAATACCAAGCTTTCTTTTCCACACACAAAGCCTTCAAAGTTCTCTTAGCCATCAATCTTAAGTTCTTTCGTTGGCAACATCGGGAATAGGCTGATCTTAGCACGACAAGGGGTCGAGACAAGCTAAGAGCCGCACGGTTTGGAGTTAGGGAAAACTCAGCCCGTGACAAGTGGTATCAGAGCCAACAACGTTCCAAAGGGAGGTTTCGATGGCTAGCCAAGGAGGCGTGTCGGAAGTCGTTGACGTGAGCAAGAAAGGCAAGAAGGCCGCAAGGGATGCATCAAGGGACGTGGTGTCAAGCACGGAGGCTAGGCTGGAGAAAGTCGAGTTGGCCGTGGGCGAGATGCGGGACTCCATCTCCGACGCCAACAAGCGGGTTGATGACGTCGAATCCACGATGGAATCCTCTATTGAGGAACTCACAGGGGAGTTCCAAGGGGCCATGAACGTGTCCCACAAGACTCTTGCCGCAGAACGTGAAGTTCTCAAGGCCAAATTTGAGGCGCTGGCCGACAAGCTGGAGACGGTCATGAGGGAGTTGGCGGCATGCAAGACAGCTCTGGGGGCTGGCCTTGTCGGAGTTGCCCCACTGCAGAAAGTGGACGCACCCAAACCAACGACGTTCAAAGGAAGTCGTTCCGCCAAAGATGTAGAGAACTTCTTGTGGGGAATGGAACAATACCTCCACATCACGGGGATCATGAACGAGGAAAAGAAGGTAAGTACCGCTTCTCTATACCTCGGTGATATAGCTTTATTATGGTGGCGTAGAAGGACTTGTGAAAGGACTGGAGGGACCCCAATAACCACCTGGGCCGAGTTCTCGGCAGAGCTCAAGAGGCAATTCTACCCCATCTATGCCGATGATGAAGCCTGGGCCAAGCTTCGCAGGCTCACTCAAAGAGGGACCGCCCGAGAGTACGTGAAGGAGTTCTCGGAGATAATGTTAGAAATCTCAGACATGAATGAGAAGGAAACCTTCTTCCAATTCATGGATGGGCTCAAGCCATGGGTAAGACAAGAGCTTCACCGTCAAAAGGTTCAGACCCTTACCGAGGCCATGACCGAGGCGGATTCTCTCATCGAGTTCCGAAGTCATGAACAAAGTAATCCATGGAGGAGAAAGGGTAATAGTGGGGGTGAGGAGCAAGAATATGAGGCATTAAGGAGTGATGGCGAGCAGAACATGGATCGAAGAAGTTGGTCTCGCACGGGCGAGGAGGGTTCGTCAAAACCAAAGGAAAAGTTCAATAGGGGCAAGAGCAAGAGCAAGAAGACGGAACGACGCCGCTTGAGCTGCTTCTTATGTGGAGAGGAACATCTCGTAAGGAATTGTCCGACAAAAAACAAGTTTGCCTCTATTGTCTCGGTGGAGCAAGAAGAACCCAGAAGGGAGCCGCTAAGGCTCGGGGCAATTGTAAGGAGTACTCCTAAAGTGAGGCAGTTTAGATGCCTTAGGTGCGATGGTGATCACTTGAATCGGGACTGTCCACAAAAGGCGACAAGGGAAGAGTCGCTACCCGAGGAGGAGCCGGGTGAAAGGGTAGCAAGGCTCGGGGCCGTGAGGGCATGCAATGCTCCTAGATTAGCGGAGGAGTCTAGAGCATCTAGGGCATGTGAGGACGGCAAGCCACCTAGTGACACCAAAGAAGGCAAGGCTAGCCCGTTTCGGGAGGATACGCAACGGGAACCCTCAGGAGGAAAGGTTGGCATGTTGTGGGAGGAAACACAACACTCGCCTTCGGAAAACAATGCCTCTTTGGAGAAAGAGGTTGACACGGTGAAGGAAGACCTTGAGCATGGACTCACAACGAGGACGTTGCGAAATCAAGTGGGGGAGAGTGTCACGGACCGCTCATCTGTGACAACGCCTAAATTGGTGAAGCATGACGACTTGCCAAGATACACCACCAAGACACCCTTTGACAAGGATAAGAAGTCGTGGCATGAAAGAAGGTCAATGTATATAAGCCTTGTCAAGATGGCACGAAGGAGACAAGGAGTCTTCCGGAAAAATCCCGGACGATCACAAAGGATCCAAAATACCCATGAGGATTCCGGAACGCGACAGAATATTCCGGAAGACGGTGGAACATTCCGGAATGTGGAGGAACATTCCGGAAGGTGGAGGAACCTACCGGAAGGTGGAGGAACATTCCGGAATAACGTGGAATTATGTAGACTTGTGTGGAAACTTCCGGAACATTATGGACTACTCTAGAGAATGACGGAATTATCTAGGACCGTGTGGAATTCCGTAGGCTTGGATAGAGCCCTACGGAATAATCTAGAAGTGTAGAGAAACCTAGGTTTAGTTGTAGAGAGGAAGGCTCCGGAATGATCTAGGAGAATTGACTTCCGGAACTTTCTCATAAAGGAGGTGGCCTTGGGCTATAAATAGGGAGTGTCACCCCCTCATTTGCATCATCCAAGTTCCAAGCTCTCATCCAAAGCATTGTAAAACTCTCTTATAATACCAAGCTTTCTTTCCCACACACAAAGCCTTCAAAGTTCTCTTAGTCATCAATCTTAAGTTCTTTCGTTGGCAACATCGGGAATAGGCTGATCTTAGCATGACAAGGGGTCGAGACAAGCTAAGAGCCGCACGGTTTGGAGTTAGGAAAAACTCAGCCCGTGACACTTGCCAATAGTGGAAGATTAGTGTGGTTCACAATAGTTACAACCACGATACTCTACCATCACTAGTAGCCATTCGATTTCGAGTCATCTTACAAGCTAACAAATGCAAAACGTGAGATCTAACCGCTTCCGGTGTTAAACCGGAAAAAATTTGGATATGCTTCAAAAGGTATATCCCACAAGTGTCACATCTACGCATCAAATTTACAACGCTCAACATAATTGAAGATTGGAGATAGAAGTGGGCGAATGATAACAACAAGCGTTACATGTTTTTCGTGATTGCAATTATTACATGGATTATATGACCGTTTCGGGGACAAACATTATCAATGACTTTACCTCGAGTCACCATATCTCAAGACATTGGTTGCGCATGTTTCCATATGTCCTCATAGTGGACATAACCTACCAGACATACCGGCTAATATGTTATTACACCCTCATTAATGTTAATGTGTTTTTTTTTCAATTTAATTCATATTTTTATATGATACTGGGTACAAAACATCGTTATTGGGGGTGGTTGGATTCATTAGCACGGAGAAACATTCATCGTCACATTTGTATACATGTCGAGGGAAACTACGGATCATTATGAGTGGGCATTGGAGCGTGTTAGGATATTATGTGGGAATCGACTACCAAATGTGATTACAACAACGTGATTACAACGGACCGAGAACTAGCCATTATAAACGTCATTGGAAAGATCTTCCCAAATGTGAATCATATAATTTACAGTGTTTACTTGATATGGAACATTGAAGAAAATGGATGGTACAAGACACGTTGAGTTGCACTACAAAATAAGTTCAAACAAGATTGTATCAGTTTATTCTCTTCATACTCTAACACAACTTATATGAGAGGCTTTAAAATATGAAAGTGAAATAGGGTGATAATTGAAACCTAATGAGCTATCTTGAGAATACTTGGTTGACATGGTTCAAGGAATGTCTTGTCCAATCATGGACAAATATATATATCATCACTTTGGAGCAAGGATGACAAATAGGTAAGTAAAATTCTCTTATGTATTATAATTAGAATTTTTATTTGTATTATTAAAAATTCAATATCTTGCATATCATAATCACAAGTTCTAATACTTGTTGTAGGCTTGAGGGTGCACACTCATTGTTGAAGAATACTTTGATGTCATCACAAGGTGTATTTGACAATGTTATTCAAAACATCGACTTGATGCTTGATGTTCAAGGAAATAAAGGTGATCCGATGTTTTCCATGGTCCTATACAAGGTATCCAACACATGTATAGAATACCTCATTAAGCATCACAAAAAAACATTGGAGGGGCAATATGAGTATGAATGTCACGATTGGTATTTGAGATATAAACCAAAACTACATGTGTACACGAGTCTAAATGTCATTAAAAAAAGCATTTTAATATAGCATATCTTTCTTTCATTTTATCTCTTTTGATTTGGGTTATGTTTTAACCCGTCTAATTGAACATTATTTTGGGATACGAGATTTAGAGTTAGTTTTCTTTTGTAGATTGATTTCATCCAGTTTTGTATTGTTTTCTTTTTGCATCCATATTCATGCATATAGTGCAATATTGCATGATACTAAGGTATAATCCCTTAAAATTGCTATTTTGGATGTTTACTTGTACTTTCATTGAAATGTATGTGTTTTAGGCCATTTTTGTACAACCATCTAAAGTTCTCTCTAAGATCGAGAAAGTCATGGTCAAGGCTAGATCGAATGAGAACCCAGAGAAGTGAAGAATAAGTGTGCTTACTGCAGTGAAGAATCGAATCAATCAGTGGCAACGATCAAGTCGATTATGTGTACGATTACAAAGACTAGATCGAGGAAGAAGAAATACACTAGGTCAAACCAATTTTCCTTTGAACCGGTCGATTACCTATCGATTAAGTCAATTTAGGCCGTTTTCCGGTCAGATGAGAAGCATGTGACCAACTTATCCACAACACAACATTTTACACATGATCGAGTCTACTACCTTAACTAATCAAGTCAACTACATTGAAATATTCTGTAACGGATTCGGATCCATCTTATTTTTCTTTCCCTTTATATATATATATATATATATATATATATATATATATATATATATATATATATATATATATATATATATATATATATATATATATATATATATATATATATATATTTTGACTATCTTTTAGCTCGTCCAATTGAATTTTGTATGATTTCCTAGGAGATTTAGGATTAACATTCTCGTTTAAACTGAACATTTTTATGCCAATATTTAGAATCAAGTTTTAATTTCAACATTCAATTGAAGAGATAAATAACCATGTCATTTTAAACTCCTTGTTTTGGAGTAGGGATGTTGTTGACCTTTTTGATTTTCAATCATCATATATGTTATCATAGTTTTGATTATTCTACGCAACATGTGATAACTACTTTAAGATGATTATTAATTAGGTTTTACGTGTTTAAAGATTATTGTTTACAAGATGTGAGAGCTGCGTAAATGTATATCTGGTCTTCCTACAAGATACGAGTGTTGCGTTGAAAAGCCTTTAAATAACATGATTGACGTAATGATTGATATGTTTGATTTATTATTTTTCATGCATCATGGTGTAGTTATTCTTGGCTTTCGAATAAGGTGAATCTCATTTAATTAAATATGGATACTTTATTCCATGCATATAATTTTTTTTAAAAACTCATTCTCCCTTATTACAAATTTTTTCTTCTCCCTTATGGATTTACAGTTAATTTTCATAATCATTACACTCATATTCCTCGTGTTTATATTGACCTTATACTACATTTAGGTTTTGTAATTACTTTTTGAGCTGTAAGGTTCATGCTTTAGGCCCATCATAATTCAAACCTTCTTACGTCAGTTTTTTTATTATCGAGTTTTAATTCCAATTCTGCATTTAATTGAAGAAACATAACTATTGCAAGCTATAACTTGTTATGTAAACTCCTTGTTCTGACGTTGGAAATATGCAACTTGTATGATGAATCTATGATTTTTATTTATTGATTATGCTAGTTTGTTTGTCAATCATCATACAAGTTGTGTTTAGATTATTTTTAGGTTATAAGTGCTTAAAGGTTATTATTTGTATGATGCGAGATTTGTGTGAATGTATGCCTAAAATCTCTACATGATGTGTGATATGTGTAGGATGTATTTAGATCATATGATTGACGTGATTATCGATAGATCTAATGAATAGTTTAAGAGTACTATCATGTATGTTGTGGTAATTCCTTACTGAGGAATATTCTTTGAATTGTTACATTTGCACTTGAATTATATGATTTTATCCCCACAACATTAAAGCCCATGTTTCTCCCATATTACTTATTTTCTCTTTTCCTTATAGATATATAGTTAATTTATGTGTTCAATCGTGACTTTCTACTACGTACAATTGAGTCTTGTAAATATTTTGTGAGAAGACCATTTTCCTATCCCATATATTGATCAAGTACTTGAGTGGTTAGCCAAGCATACACATTATTTCGTCTTGGACAAGTTTACTGATTTTTTGCAAATACCTATCCACCCGGATGACCGGTAGAAGACAACATTCGCATGCCCTTTGTAAGTTGTTTGCATACCGGAGGATGCCCTTTGGCCTTTGTAATGCCCCGACTACATTCCAAATATGCACGATGGACATCTTCTCACATATTATTATTGAGGACTTTTAAAAGCTATTCATGGATGATATTAGTGAGTGTTCTTTGAATTATTTATCACATACCTGAGTTAGATGATGTCATGATATTATTTTATCAGACTCAAGTGTATGTATATCGGGTTATGGCATCACTATCCTGTCACGGGCCGGGAAGGTTCTTTGTGACCAATAAACTTAGGTATATGGTGATATGTACGAGATTCATTCCTGTTGATAGAAGGAGACATAGGTGGGGTCAAGAGACCTCTCGTGTCACACCATAAGTTGAACTTAGAGTGAATCTACGAAATAAAGATAATGAGGTTTTGTGTGAAGGCATGCTTATATGTTAAGTACATTCATTGACGTGTGATTGTGTTTTCTTAGTCCTTAGATTTGTGTCTTAGGATTGTTAGCTAACGGTTTAGCGTTGTTAAAATGTCTTGTATGGTAAGAAAGTTGTAGAGTAATCCGGAGCGGGTTGTCAGTCGGGTCCGCATATTCACTAGGACTAGGTTGTCATTCCTATATTACCTTCATATATTAAGACTAATACTATATAAGGATGTTAGTATTTATGTCAAAACGAGGTTGTTACATCCTCTATGCATTCATGAAAACACTACTTCTGCATGTTTTCTAAGTTTTATTTTTTTATTTTTTTTTTATAGTTGTGTCTTGTTGAAAGATTCAGTAACATTGTTGTCAAACTATGACCAATATTCATTGTGAGGTGCTAGCCCATAACATCTCGGGTATAGTAATTTGGGTGTTACCCTAATACATATTTCTACACAAGAATAAAAAGTATTTATATATATACTTTATACATATTAGTACAACTTTTGTCACATACTGATGAAAAAAACTCCACACATCAAAATTTTATTAAAAAAATATAAAAAATTGTACACAGTTAGTCTATTTATTTTGCATAAATTAAAAATATTACACATATAAATCTTCCTTCAAAATTTAAAAAAAAAAAAAAAAAAAAAACTCAACGCCATAGAGCAAATACTAGGCTCTATTAATTCATATGTCTCCTTCTAATGCATCTTTCACAGGAAAATACAACAATTAATCCTAGTATGATAGAAAAAATAATTTAAAATACGCCATCATAAACCAACAACCTTATAAATTTTTCATCGATCATTATGGTAATTTATGCTTTTAAGAATTTTATAATCAATATTGAATTATTATTTGAAAAATAAAACTAGGTTTTGTATTTTTATATGACTTTGATTTATATAGTTTATTTTAATTATGTTATACAATATATGAATGGTCTGTTGTTATATTTACAAGAAAACTTTCATTTAAAAACATATAGTTACCATGAAATCAACTCTTAAAAAATACAAAAACTCAAATACGAAATTCGAACTAATGTAACAGATAATCCTTTTCAAAAATATTAAATCACATTTGAAGGCTTATCTTATCCGCTTTTTTCACCAAATCTTAACTTAGCTTTTCACTTTTCTTGCCTTAACCTTGTACAGTTGTACGTCTATTAAAATCATTTATAAAATAAGTAATGTAATAAATAAAAATACTGCAATATTTTAAGAAATTTCATTTATTGAATAAGACGTGATCAAATTTTGTAACAACTTGACAAAATATGGGCCCATTATTGGGCAACTGTTTCTTTAAGATCCGATCTTCTCTGTAAGACTAATTCTTGTTGGATCTTCGCAAGTTTAGACCCACGTTTCCTAAGACCAACCATGGGAATGACAAGAAGCAAATTCTTATTTAAATATTAAGACCTTTAAAATTTTGACTAAATTCAAAAAAAAAACATTTTGTAAAAAAAATTATATATAAGATCACCTCGGTATAACCTATTTCTTAAATTGATCCACTTACATTGTTCTCCAGTAACATTTCTCACCATCTTAACCACTATTTTTACTATACTTAATTTTTAAATATTTTTCATCCATCAATTAATAAGAATATCAAAACGATGCGAAATATCACCAATTTTATTTTAAATATACATATAGTTTAATTAAACGAACATATAAATGACTTTATTTACAAAAAAATAAATAAATGGTATTTTTAAAAAAAATGATTGTAGAAAAAGTACATTTAGTAGGAAAAAACTTGCATTAAAATTCTTTAAAAAATGTAGATCCTCCGGTTCACTCTTTTATTCAAATGAACCGATTTCATCTAAAAAAAGGCAATTTATATAAATGAGAAAAAAAAAAATTTAAAAAAAAGGAAAAGTGAGGAAGGTCGAACGACACATGTGGCATGTGACATGTCCTGATGTCCTACTCAGTAGAGGTTTCAGTTCTGGAAGGGCAAGTCTACAAAGTTAAAATGGGTCCCATCCTACCTTTATACCTGACAAAGAGTGGGACCAGCTAAAGCGTCAAGGCCCCACTGGAGGGGCAAATATGGAAATCACCACCCAATCTGACAAAGGAGACAGATATTTTATCTTCTTGTCCTCCTTGATATTATACATTAAAATCTTCTCCTGGTAGTCATTAATATATTAATAATATAATATCATAATAGAAAAAGGAAAAGTTGAGAATGAAAGCAGAAATCAAGGGGATTCCAGTACAAGATAAAGTTTAAGATATCTTGTGTAGAATACTTTAGCCACGTGTCGCTAACTCACTACAACAATGGCCCACCCCTCTTTCCTATCATTCGTCAACCATTCACACTCACCGCCTCTCTCTCTCTCACGTGTACATATGGACTTGCACTGTTTGAATTATTGTTTATATTTTTTCATCAAATTACCAAGTGATTGTTCATCATACCTAATCACCAATAATAATTATTTGACGTAAACCTTGCAAATTAAACAATTAAAGATAAAGAGCATAATAAGACAACTGAAACAAAGGGGCCCAGCTTTCAAAAATAAAATAAGGGCCCAAATTCAACGGTATTAATTAAATTAAAAGTATTATAATAGGGGTTTGGTATTTTAGAGCAGCAATTTGCAACCAAACCTCCCACTACAAATGTAGGCAAAACTGAAGTTGATCTCTTATATCTGCAAACATGGAATCACAAATTCAGCGGAAGAACATTTGGCTCCACATGTGCCACGCACCCGATTCTCTATCCTAACAGTAGGACCCACACAGCATTACCATTTACCACAAAATTCAAAAAAGATAAAGAAAACAATAATAGTTTGTACCACTGATATCCAAAGTGTCAATAATGAAAACGACTGGAGGATGGATTTTTCATTTACTTGGTGATATAATTAGCATACAAATCCTTTAGCTGTGCATCAGCTTTTGCTTCCTTGCATAATTCCTGCAAAGACCGACTAGTAACAGAGTCGCAATGAAATGGTAAGAAAAAATTCATGGCCATGGATATGGATTACAAGATGAAAGGGGAACCCAAAAACTGTATTCACCAACTTGCACAAGGAAAGTTCCTTTTCTGCATCAAAAACATGGCAGAACACACTAACAAAAGGAGGGGGGCCCTTTAAACCACTCTACTCTTCCCCTCTTCCTGCCTTCCCCTTCCACCACTTCTACCTCTTCTCTCTCTACTTGTCTCTACTTCCACTTTGCAAAAACGGCAACCCTCATTGCCATTTGCAAACCCAGTTTCATCTGGATACTCCCCAACCCGCCCGATTTGTCGAGTTTCTCAACGCTCGACCTCTTCATGATCTCGATGTGGACCCCACATCCTTAGACCATCAGGGTTTCACCTCTTCCAACCTCTCTGCATCATTCTTATTTCTTTTCAGGTTGCCAGCAACCAGCCATATTGTCATTTCCTGCGCAACACATTTCTCCAACATCACTTTACAATCCTCCCAACTTATCAAATTCACATCAAAATATATGATTTACTCACCAGCAGGCTGTTTTTGTTGATCTGCCGGTTTCACCTGAACTGCAGCAGCTGCAGGAACTGCATGGATGTAAGGGAACCCAGCAGACACCATCGTATGGGCCGCTCCAGAAGCCTGAGCCGCAAACTGAGCTGCATGGAAAACACCGCCTTTGATAGCCTTCGTTGGATCATTAGTGTTTGCATTTGCTGGCAATGGACTCAATGATAACGTCCCACTTGAAGCCGTTGGGGTGGGACCCCCTTGAGACTTCGGCATTGGTTGATGTTGCTGCTGCTGCTGCTGCTGATCTTGCCGATGTCTTTGGAGCTGGAAGCCACCGACTGAAGACGCAGCGGATGATGATGTCGTGGAGTGAGGGTGAGAAGTCTGCACGTAAGGACCGCCGAAGAACATTTGCGCTTGTTGTATTGACTGCTTTGACAGCTGCGGCTGTTGCAGTTGAGGTTTGTTACTTCCTACACTTGAAGAGACGGGCATATGGGAGTTTCCAAAGACCGAGGGCACATTCCGTCCAGATCCAGTCACAGGAGATGACTTTTGGCTGGGGATTGATGGCGAGTTCTTGCCTTGTTGTGTTGACAATGAAGATGCTTGAGCTTGTTTGTTGTTGCCTATAGATGAGGATGGGGTCATTCTCGGGCTTCCGCTGTGACCTTTGGAAACTGAAGATGTTGAAGGAGAACCAACCATCATGGGAGGGGATTGTGATTGTGTGACGTTGGGAATTTGCTGTCCTTGTGATGCATTGGATGGTTTCGTATTATTGCCTCCAAAAGAAATTTGAGTGTGTCCAGACTGCGGTCTACCTTGTTGTCCATGGCTCTTCATGGAGGTTGTATTTGAAGTAGTGGAAGGTGAGCTACCTTGAGAAGGAAGTGTTCTTCCAGAGTTTTTCCATTGTGACTGGCCTGGACTGTTGCCTTGGACCATAGAAGGGGGGAACCCCGATAGAGAATTTGGAAATTTGGCAGTTACAGCAGAAGATGCAGAGAGATGATCAGAGTAGACACTTCCATTACTTGTAACAGGACCTTTGTTCTGGGCGGCAGCTGCAGCTGCATATTGTTGCTGCCTTTGAAGCTGAATAAACTGCTGATGTTGCTGTTGTTGCTGTTGTTGCTGTTGTTGGGAGCCCGAACTAGTAGAATTGCTCATGGCATTGGGGGCAGAAGACCTAGACGAGCGTACAGAGCCTGGTACTAGATTAAGACTTCTAGCAGAGCTATCGACCACATTGTTTCCTGACACTGTTGTAACAGAGGTTTCGGCCAAGTCAGGCCTTGAGAAGGCTATAGACTGGCCCGTCAAGGCGGTAGAAGACTTTACTCCCGTTCCCTTCCTTTCATCATCTGCATTTGAAGAACCCGGGGCACCAGATTTGCTGTCCCCAGAACCATGGTAATTCTTCTTCTGTTGGACAGCTTGAGCAGCAGCTGCAGCCGCCATTATATGATAATTGTTTCTAGCTGCCTCAGGTAGGCTCTGAAATATAGCATGATTATGTTCCATTGACGTCAGATCAAGGCCAGGAGGAGTAGCACCGTTCATGGAAGCAAAAGACATGGCAAAAGCTTGTGGAGCCATGGCTTGTTGAAGTTGTTGACCATGAGGCTGCTGCTTCTTCTCGGAATGGCTTCCATTAGTAGAACCACCAGTTGTAGCAGGTGACGTCATCAAAGCAAAGTTGGAGGGATTAAAAGGCATGGCAAAGCTTTGGCCATAGACACTCATGTTAGGTGGTGGACGAGACATACGGCTATCCGCAGTTGAAGGGCTACCTTCCCCGCCCATCTCGTGCTGCTGCTGGGTCTGTGATGCCCGTGATTTCGGGATAGGGAAATTCTGCAAGCCTGGGTTTGTGGTTACTCCATTGGGATTGTTTCCTTGAGGCCTTTGCTGTTGATTTTGGGAATGCTTCTGGGAAGATGATGATGCAGTAGAAATGTTCGGGTTCTGATGACTAGACTGGATTTGCACTGGCTGTGAAGAAGGTGGTGGTGCTTGTTGATGCTGTTGCACCTGAGAAGGATGTATAATTTGAGATGGATAATATTGGCTATTGTAGAACGGCATGACTTGAGGATGAGCTCCTCCCCTGTAGGCTTGTGCTGCACCAACATGAGTAGGAACTGGAAACGGGTAAGCACCACCGTTTGCTAATATAGCCAGATACTGTGTATCATTGGCGGGCACATTAGGATAAGTGAAGCTCATAGTTGCTTGCGAAGCCTGTCCAGTTGGTGCAGATGCATTGTGTACTGAAGTCGACATACTAGCTGAAGCTGTAATTCCAGCTTGAACCGGTCCAGATTTTGTTGATTTACCATGACTAGAAGCAGCTGCTGCCGCTGCTTGTTGTTGGCCCATTGGAAAGAACAAGGTGGCTGGACCGTGCTGAAATTCGCATCCATTTTAATAAAACAAATCAACAAATCAAAACTTTAAAACCAGAGAGAAGAGAGGAACAGAGAAAAGGCAGGCACAAAGACTACTTACCATCATATTGTTAGGGCCTCCAGGTGGTAAGCTCTGATAGAGTTGCTTCTTCTGAGCACCATCAGCAACATTAGTTGTGGGCTGAGAACCTTTGTCTTTGACAGCAGGTTGCTGCCCAGGAAAGAAGGCAAAAGTTTGCCCCTTATCCTGGACTGGATGAGCATCACTCCTAACAGCAGCACTAGCATGCAAGTCAGTTGCAGGAACCAAATTGAGGTTGTAAGGCTTGGCACCAAACAAAGGCGAAGCTCCAGCTGCAGCAGGCCAAAATGGGTAGTTCTTCATGAACTGGTGATGACTGAATATATTCTTGGCAATGTAGCAATGGGTTGCACATCTTCCAGGCCTAGGCTGAGTAAAAAGGAAATGTGGAGGCTGCAAAAGTGGTCAATGTTGAAGTGTCAAGACTTGTGATATGCCTGGATACAAAGTAACTTTGTATAGGATAGAAATCCAAAATTGGAAATATTTCCAGTACCTGGATAGCAGTGGGTGCCATAGGTCTTCCATCCATTGATACCATTCCTTGTAGAGGAGCCACGTATCTGTAGTACATTAACAAAAATGCATTAACTCCACCAGCCAGAAAGTGTTGTATTAACAAGATTACTGAAAATGGGGGAAAAGAGGATGAGAGATTGAAGGGTGGGTATTATTACCCCATGGGAGGAAGCCCAGCCGGCCAACCAGTAGGAACTGACATTGACAGTGCTATAGAGCTTGTTTGCGCTACAAAATCACCAACGAACAAAGGACCCGGATCAGAAGAGAATTCAAGAAGTCGAAATCTCAAAGATTAGAAAAAAGACCTTGAAGGAGAAATCTAGAAATTTACCAGTTTTATCAATGCTATTATCGTCCCTAGAAGACTTCAATTCCTGCAGAGGCTGCTGCTTTTGAAGATGATGATTGTTCAGTTTATGATCTTCTCCGCCACTAGGTGCAGCACTTCTTTCCAAATCAAGGTGGAGATCGATGTTTTTGGCCTTGTTGTTGACATTAGCCTTATGGGGTTCACCCTCTTTAGCTCCTGATACTGAAAAATTGGATCCCTTTTCCACAGCCTCTGTATTTAAATCTGTATTTACACCAGCACCTGCTGCTCTCCCAGCCTCCATCACTTCGCTTTGCTTGGATTTAACTTCCTATTAGAACATTAAAGAAGAAAGATGAATCAGATGTTTTGACAAAGTCAAATTCTTCAGCTCCACGTTTAGCCAAAACACCATTTTCGACAAATCACAATTGTTGCAAAAAATAAGGGGCCCACTTACCGCTTCCCCATACGGGGCCATACTCTCAAGAGGATGATTAATCACCCCTTCCCTCTCCGGCGATCTTGACTGCGGTGGAGGAGCCTGCAATTCCCGGCGAACAAACTTAAAGTAATCCAATGACAGTAAACAAAAAGTACTCACGAGTTACCCATACAAGTCCAAATACATCTTCCAATAAAAGGAATAATTATGATTTTATATTAGAAAATTAGAAAATATCTCCCCACCGCAAAAATGATTTCTTACCATCAGATCTATCTCTAACTTCTCTTCTCTACGAATTTCCTTCTCACCAGCTGTCGTCGACGTAATCCTGGATGGTTACCGGCAAAGTTTTAATTAGAAAAAGAAAAAAATACATAATCCAATCTTTTTTCTTGAAGAGGAGGAAAGAGAGTACATCAAATTTGACACTGACTGTTGAAGGGATGTGTAATCGACACGATCATCTAGAGGTTCCTTTTTAGGGGAAGGCACTTCTTTCAACTTTCCTGCCATCACCGTATCTTTTCCCTCTGATTGGTCGAGTACCGGAAAGCGCTTTTCCTCCGACGATGGAACAGCACACGACGGTTCCAACCGAACTGCCTCCCGATTCAACTCGGCCCCATGGGATTTCACCAGATCGGACGTAGCTCCGCCATTCTCGGCGCGGGTATCTGAATTCTTCCCCGGGTTTTGAGAATGGATTTCTTGTTTAGCCAGTAGATCCGGCGCCATCTTCGGAGCTATTGAAACAAGATTGCTCCGGGATGCAAGACATGTCTGATTTTCCTCCAGTTGGCTGACAAGACGTGGTCTCTTCCTCTTTGGAGCTGCAGTATCAATTAGAAGAAGTTCAGAAACGGAACCACCATAGATGTGAAAAGAAGTAGGATGAATAGAAAACCTACCCACAGCACACAAGGGAGGAGCTGAGGGATTACAGTTTTGAGGGATCCCAGAAGAATCTTGAGCTGGGACTGAAGTTGAGTGGGAGGCTGGAGAAGATGCTCGCGACTTAGAGTCACCAGTGGATCTATTTACCTCTCTAGAATCGTACCTGGCTGAATCTTCCTGCTTGGACGGTCCGTGAGATTGCCTCATCAGACCATACAACACCTCTGCTACTTCAATTTCAATGTCGTCTTGAATTGAAGAAGGTGATTGCGTAGAAGACTTTGGGGGTCTTTGCTTGGGTCCATTAGGCTTCTGCAACGGGTGAACCATAGTTAGTCAGATCAAACACAATTTGCTGTAAAAGTTGGCCAAATTGGCCAAATAAATTTGACGAAAGAAGACAGTAAAGAGGATGTAAATCACTGACAATCTTCTTCTTCATGGATAAACTAGATGAAGATGGCGACATAGGAGCCGCTGATGGAGATGCGACGGTGGATGAGCCAGCCATAGGTGGCCTCACCGGGGACGAGTAAATTTGCTGGAGAAATTGCTCTGCAACGACTGCTGAATGAGGCCTTTTTGTCGAAGCTGTTGAATAGGGAAAAAACATCACAAATCCGAGCTGAAAACTCACCAGAAAAAAGAGTCTTATCAATTTTTCTAACAAACCTGAACGAGCCTTTCTTGGAATGGTAAAGCCAATCATTTCGTCGGCAGCCTTCCAAGTCGGCACCACCTTGAAAACCTTAGACGGCGGAGGATAGCTTTTCCGGTGACTCGTCAACGCCGACGACGGAGACGATGAAGATGAAACCATAGCAGGATTCGGGGGCATGAATCTAAGCGGTGGTCCGTCTTCCGGATCCTCATCTTCGTCGTCGATGCTTTCCTCCGAGCTATCATCTACTCCATCTTCCCTGTTACTGCCGTGCATATATTTGTCCCCTCTCCTCCTCTTGCTCCGGCTCAATCGATCCCGTTCACGGTCACGCTCCGGGCGGTCCCGTTCAGACCTTTCCTTGTCCCGATCTCTATCTCTCTTTCCTGTCCGATCTCTAAACCTCGCCGTCTCTTGTAATTCTAAAGCCCCATCGTCCTCTGCAAAACAAAAACAAAGAAAAGGAGATGAGATTATATGATTAAAGATGGTATTTCAGGTCAAATCGGAGTTAGATCTGAACCTGGAGAGTCTCTTATACTACTGGTTCGATGTCTCCTCCTAGGTAATCCATTAGAGGTGGCTACCGCAACTCGTCTGGCTTCTCTATTCCTATCCATCTGTGAACCTCGATTGCAAATAAGTTATGACCGGAACTCCTCACCGGAATTTATGGCGGGAGTCGCCAGCGGCAAACCTCCGAAGAGATGAATTTCTTCAGATCTTCCGATATTGAAGAGAGATCTCGCCTCGCAGTCTGCTAACCTCAAGTCTTCTTCTTCTCTCCCTTTCCCCTTCTCTCTCTTTCTTCCTTTTCTCTCTCCTCTTTTCCTCCTCCTTTTTCTGCTCACTTCTAATCTCATCTCTCCCTCTTTTCGGAGGCTAAGGGGTATTTCACTCTTTGCAAAACCCACTCCTATGCCTAGTGGACGGCCACGATGTAATCTACAGCCTCATTTCCCCAAATCTGACCCTCCATTCTCCATCATTCATCTGACGGCTGTAGAGCTCTCGTGTCTGAAGTGGACAATTATAATCCGTTGGATAGAGTGAGTCAGTGGGGTATAAACGTAAAGTTCATTAAACCTACTTAACTCCACCTCCACGCGTCGTCCTTCCTTTTTTAATCAATAAAAATGACTTATTTTATTTATTTTCTTCTCTCTCACATACCCTTTCATGTTAGCCCAAACTGTTTTCCACCATTGACTGGGCCCACCTTGATTGCATTACTGATAATATTAGTTTTCCTTACATTTAATTACTTCACTTTTCATTTCTAATATTTTGAAATATTCGTTGTTGCTTATTACGGAGCAATTTGTTTACATCTCATAATCCTAACTTTTTTAATTAAAAAAAAAAAGCATATATTTATGAACGTTTGAACTATTCTCAAGTGTTTTCTTTTTACAATCTCCACAAAAGTAAAAAACTTTAATAAAAATTTGAATATTATAATATGATCTGCCATATAATTAGACTTTTTGGTTGTATTGAATTTAGAATGCAAAAAGCCACGTTTATAGGTGGGAAGTCGGACCACAAAAATCAACAGCTACTGCTGCCTACAGCTTCTTTCATGTAGGGTAAAACTAGTCAAAATCTCAATACCATACTGATAAATATCGAATTTAGCTCACACTATAATCACAAAATTGCACCAAATAGTCACACTTTTAAGGATGCTTGCAAACACTGTTTCCAACTTTTAAATTTATAGACAATACAATTTCAAATTTAACATGTAATTATTAGCAACACAAAATCTTGTTTCTACAACGTTTACCATTTAGGTAAATAGTACTCGCCATCTTACTCTATAGTTTGTCTTATTTTTATATTTTTATAAAAATTTCCGCTACTTTATGCAATTACCTCATAAGTTGAGAAAGCCAATACTACTTATATTATGTATATATATACGAGTACAACAATTTGATTTTGTTTATGATATGCAATAATGTTCTACCCTAGGTCTCAATATTATTTTAATGTTCGCTCGGGTTTCGGGCATTTTTAAATAAATTTCTCCTCCATTATATTGGCAAATAAATAATATATTCCCACAAATCAAAAGGCTTATTAGGTTCCCCTGGAAATATTATTTTATATGGAAAATAGTAAAGAAGGGATGTAGATGCATAATTTGGTAGATAGATGGAAAGATAGAGTAACTTTTAGCATAATTTATATATAGAAATTATATCATATTAAAAAGTACACGTCAATTCACTAAATATTTCAATAAGAAATATAATATTTAATTTATTGTTTTTTTAAAAAGAGAAATAGTAAAGTGGACAATGGCAAGTCGCAAGCGTCCTCTCTCTTCCCTGTGCTCTATGCACCGCCTGTTCCCTTCCTCTTTCTCTCTACCAGTTTCCTTCCCACTATCTATTTCCTTTTTTAAATTTAAAAAATAAAATCTACTTAATTGCCCCATGAATTCCAATCGGGTCCACGTCAGTGTAGGTCCCACCAATTAGGTCTGACCCCACACCCGCAAAAAAAAAAAAAAAAAAACTTGATCCTTTCTTCTTTTTCTTTTCCTTTTTTTAATCCCTTCGTCTCTTTCCGTTTTCTTTTTCCTAAATTTTCTCATTTCTTGTCTTCTTTCCCCACTCGCTCTCTTCTACCGTGATTGTCAGTCGATTAAGCCACGTGTACGCCACTTTGCCACGTCAGGCGCGCCTCTGTGGAAGACTACGACCCTAACCCTATACTTGGAAAACTATATGCCGTCATCAACCAGTATACTTAATTGGAAACGACAAATTAAAAGGCATTTTTTTTTAATTATTATTTTTTAAATCTCTACAAGAAAGAGTTATTTAATACTGCTTTTAATACTAGTAATAATATTCTCGTCCGTATTATCTATGAGTATTTTTTTATTAACACAACTGTACCAGTCCTTGGATTCTGAATTTTGAATAAAAATTTAAATAGCTAGTCCAATATTTGAATATTATATGCTTGGATAACGTAAATGGGTTTGCTGCCATAAGCACTTATGTAAATATAACATTTTTTTATACAATGTATTATATTATATATTTATGTGGGTGGCGGAGGTAAGAGGGCTTGGAAACCTTAAAATAGTTACTACTTATTTTTCTATTATCGTTACTGTATGATTTAATTTATGCGATCTGCATTTTTTCATTTTTTCGATGGAGACAACTTTTCTGAAAGGATAGTCTCACAAGCCCAATTAATGTAGTATTTTCTTGAAATTAACGATTAAAATATTTTATATATATATATATATATATATATGAGTATACGAAAATAGTTCTATAATACACATTTGTTTCAAGAAAAATATAATATTTTTTAAAAATATTATTACGTTTTTATTTATTTAAATTAAATTATAAACTCTTAATATAGTAAAGTTTTTGCTTGTCATTGTCGATTAATCCTTTGTAGTTGATATTCAAAATAAAATGAATAATATATGATACAACAATGTTTTAGAAATTAATAAAACTATTAACACTTAAAAAGCAAAAAATGAAAAGTATAAAGAATATATAGACTTTTATAGAATAACAAAAAGAAAGAGAAGTAATCAAATAAAAAGGAAAAAATATTTAGGCAATAATGCACTTTATTATTTATTATGGTAAACTAAATATACACTTTGAATTTAATTATTAAAAAAATAACAATAATCTTGTGTCCTATACAAATTGTTTGCTACACAAAAAAGAAAATCGAAAAAATAAAAACCTTATCTTATTTCTCCTATCTCCTTTTCTTTTATATCTCACAATAGATGAAACTCTTCTTCCCCATTGTGTTGCCGCCGCCGATCAAAACAGAGCTTCGATTCAACACCATCGCTACAGGGAATAGTAATCCCTCACTAAATCTCACTATTCTCATGAATCTCATTACACGTTCAACCGTTGCAGCCTGATGTAATCATGTAATAGGTTTTCTTGTGCTTGAATAATGCTAGAGCTTTACGGTGTTGCCCTATAAGGATTCTTCTCACACGTTCAACGTCAAGGTAATCTTCGGTTAGAGCTCCGATATGGAGCTCACTATTCTCCTCTGATGAGTACACGATGTATGACATTCGAATCCATGAGGCCTTTTGATGTAGAGATACTAAAAGGGTCTGGTAGGATGATCGCTGATAACAATACCTTTCGATGCTCTACAACCACTGTGTTGATACTCAAAAGGTTTCCTTATGGTCTTTCTAAGGAAATCGAATTTTAATTAATCTATATTTTGTATGCATTTTCCTGCTGGGTTATTGACAAATAATATTTGGGTAAGGCACATAAGCTATCTGAACTCTTAAATGAGGTAAAGATCATATTTTATTTATTAATTTTACCTCAAATCAACTATAGTGTACCAAATTTGGACATTTGATCAACTTTGTCGATTTCGAAAGTGTGAATTTCCGAAGGCTCAAGTTGATGCGGCTCGGGCGAGACAAAACGAGTTAGGGAGTCGAAAACTCAACATCCTTAACCGAGTTCTTCCTGCATCACTCAATCAACAGTCACAAGGCAGTAATGCGAAGAAGGAAGATGAATATGAGGTTTGTATGGAAGTTGGCAAGGCAGGAGATTAAAGTGATGATTTTGAGCACAATTTCAAAAAACTTCAGTTTAATAAACACAAGCAATCATTCACCGCTTAGATTTGGAGATCTTGTCTTACAATTTTATAGTATATGTAATATTCAGATTTTAATTATCCGATCGAAATTTCCGTAGTCTTTTTTTTTCAAGTTGTAGGTTTTTTATTTGAATTAGAGATAAATAATTCAATTTGAAAACCAGTCAGTTATATATTTAATAGATAAAATGATACAATTATATTTGAGGATTTTCTAGTGATATATTGTATTGGGATTTATGAAGATTAAATTGAAGACTTTGACGATATCTTTTGGTTGAGAAAAATATCGGAATTTGAATAGAGACACCTGTAGTATAGAGCTTTTTGGAAACTTATGAAGACCTATTTGAGTATTCTAAGTTTCAGAACGAAATTTATGATAAGAGAGTACTGATGTAATATATGGATATGTCTTGAACAATTTGGTGAAACTATAGGAGGTTTCTAGAGGAACTCGTTGATATGCAGGGTTATGCTAAGACGATCATGGTGTCTTTGACTTGTTTTATTTTTAAGTTTCGAGACAAAGCTATTTTTGTGGGAGGGTAGATGTAAAATCCGAATTTTAGATATTTCGATTATGTCGTGGGCTAGTCAACAACCAATGATGCACGAAAATCTCTAGACAATGTCGTTTCCCGTGTCCTCCCGTGTCGGAAACTTGGAAGCTTCCGGAAACTTCTCGAACACGGTCAAAATAGTTAGGACACGGTCAAGACACGTTTCCAACATCGGGAACGGACCGGACACATTCAAACCATGATCATGAATGACGGCTCAATGTGGATTCAAAAAGGAATACAAAAGAGATGAACAAGACATTTATGACCATTACATTTTGTTTTCTTTTTTTGGAATTCAAGATAAATACAACATTCATGACTACTATCTCAATATCACTTAACGCAATCATTATTCTTACTTATCAATACTTCTACAACTAATGACACATTCACGTTTCCTACGATTTTTCGGAGTGCCGCTTCCCCGTTTCTCTCCGTGTCCGTTCCCCGTATCCGTGCCCGTTTCCATGCAACATAGTCAACTACACACGCATACCGATACAATGGTTTATACATAGGGGTTATTGAAGTTATTTGAGGAATTTAGCAATATAAGTTATTGATAGGTGATGGAATCACTATCAATTTAGGTAGTTTTTAGAGTCGTTTTTATATTTTTTAGTCATATTATGTTACTAATGCCTTGATCCAGATAAAAGAGTCAAAATGAAGCAAAAGAAGGTATTAGCACCACTTAGGAGTTGAAGCAAAGAGACGAAGACAAGTTTCTGGTGCCTCACCGCCTCCGCGGAGAAGTGTCACCTCACCTGCGGTGACACCCTTGCCGAGCGCCGCAGCCAGCGGCCTCACCTGCGCCGAACGAAGCATGTCACCGCCCCCGCGGCCACCCCTGCGGTGACAACCCTGGAGTCCCATGACGAGCGCCGCGGCCAGCGCCTTTGCCCGCGGCCAAGAAGAGCTTGTCACCGCTCCCGCGGCCGCCTCTGGCCGCCCCTGCGGTGACCCATCTTGAAGAAGCGAAGACGGCGCCACAGCGCCCTCGTCTGCGGCCTTGCCAACGGCCCTATGAAGCCGAAGATCCAGTGTCACCGCCCCTGCGGTGACTCTGGGCCGTGCCTGCGGATCTTCACCAGAAACGCCCGAAGTTAAAGAGTCAGACGTTTCAAGGAGCCTTTAAAGACCCGCCCCCGCGGGTGTGACGAGCCGCCCCTGCGGCTAAGAAGAAGATGGAACGTTTTTGCCTAAACCGCCCCTGCGGAGCTATTGGCCGCGGGTGCGGGTTAGCGTCAGAGGACTTTACTCGGCTGTTTTCGACAACTTTAAGGCCTTAATTGTGGCTGTTTACACAGCCTCTTTAATCCATTCTTAATGGTGGTTGTTTGCACAGCCTCTTTACTCTTTTTTAATGCATTTTGTAGTATAAATAGAGCCCTTGGCTATAGCTATATTCATCTCATTTTCCACACAAAAACCTCTATATTTCCTAGTGTCTTTTGTAATGAGTTTATAAGCTCCCTTGGCTACATTGGGTTGATTGAAGTTACATTACTATTTGGTTGTAAGTTCTTCTAATATAAGTTTAAGTCATTATCCTTTGTGTTATTTTCCTTGATCTTTAACTTATGTTTGCATGTTTTTATCCACTTAGATTGATCACCTTAAGTGTACTAATGCATGCAAAATGCTAGGATTAATTGATTCCGGGTTCGGGTCCTTAATCTAGTAGCAAACTCATAGGTAAAAACTGGTTGCGATTATCTAAGGGAAATGAAATAACTATAAAGAAAGATTTAACGGCTTGTTTTATTCTTCTTTATATCTCTTTATCTTTATTAGAATGCTAACTTGTGGTTTAATCTTGTAGGTTTACGGATTAATTAACTAGTTAAGTTGTGTTAATGCCGGTTGGCTTAACACATATCTACGATCGAGATGAGAACATCGGTGAACAACTTATAAAAAGAATCAACCAAGTAGTGTGTATGCTAAGATCCAACCTAGTGTAGTTCTTTAAATCAACTTTTCACCAACTTTATAATTGTCTTTGTCTTGTTTTATTTCAATCAAAATCCCCCCCCCCCCCATTTGTTACCAAATCAATATTTAGAATAATAAAAACTCGATAAAACTCCCTGGGGTTCGACCCTTACTTAATCACTATACATTGGTTAGTATTAAGCTCGGATTTAACTTGATAAGTTTATAATAACGACCTTAGGAAATACGCTTGTCAGTTATTAATTTTATTTACTTTTGGAAATCAAAATAATTATAGGGTATAGGCGGGGTTATGACGTATATAATTGAACACATAATGTTTACAAAACTCGTTTCACATTCCATATGTTATTATTCATCCTTTCCTTGATCTTCTCTCTTTCTCTCCAAAACCTTAATTCTACCCTAGCCGGAATCCGTTGTTTGCAACGCTTCACCGCCAACCAAGATCTTCGCCAACCTCGCAAGCAGACTCAATCACCTCTATCGAAATCGAGCCACCGTGTATAAAACTTATATCACTAGAATTCAGATAAGGGCGCAATTAGGGATGGGTAATTGCAACCTAGTGTCGTCCCTCAAGCCAGATTCACCAAGTTGAGACCACCACCGGGATTGTCATGACAAATGAACGACGGATCCTTACTACAGTCCATGATGGCCGCTTGTATCGCCGGAATGGATGCCATTGGAGGTTGACACTATGAACACATTGAAACTGAATATGAGTTTGTGTTATTCAATCATAAAAGTTGTACATCCCTACTTGTAGTTGATATTGAATCAACAGATTCAGTTACACTTTTATGATATTTACAAAACGATACCCTATAGTGAGTATTTATTACATATAATATCTATATTATTCATACCCCCCCCCCTCCCCCCTCCATCAAGCTGGGAGCGAAGAGATGAGGCCGAGCTTGGATGTAAGAAATGAATGTTGGCTTTCTACCAAAGCTTTTGTGATAAGATCAACTAATTGCAGAGATGATTTTACATGTACAGTAGATAGAAAACCACGTTGAACTTCATCTCTAACGAATTGAAAATCAATCTTGAGGTGTTTGGTACGCTCATGGAAAACAGGATTTGCAGCCAGATGTTGCCCTGCTTTATTATCACACAGTAAGGGAATAGGTTTAGGAACAACAAGCCCTAAGTCCCTTAGTAATCCTTCAAGCCAGATGAGTTCATTGGCCGTCATAGACATTGCCCTATATTCACTTTTAGCAGATGACTTCGAAAACTATCTTTTACTTCTTGGTCTTCCATGAAACCAAAGTTGGACCAAGGAAGACACAGTAGCCCGTGATAGACCTACATGTAAAAGCACATGTACCCCAGTCGGCATCATTGCAGGCATGTCGAGAGAGATCAAATTTAGATGGACAGTGAAGGGTCAACTTAATGGTTCCCTTGAGGTATGTGAGAAGATATAAAGCAGCATGCCAATGTGGCAATCGAGGAGAGGCCAAACTGACTAAGTTGTTGAACAACATATACTATATTGGGTCTAGCAAGGTATAACAATCTGCCAATGAGACGTCTATGAGCCTCAAGATCATCATAGGGCGCACCACAGTCAGGAGTGAATCTCAAATATCCTCTGCATAGGAAAGGAAGCAACTTTACAGTCACCTAAGTTGCAATTTTAAAGAATATCAAATATGTATTTCCTTTGATTGAGCAAAAGACTTTGTGAATGATAGAAAATTTCCATGCCCAAAAGAATCTAGCAATTTCAAGGTCCTTGATTGTACAAGTTGTGTCAAGTTGTTGCTTCACATGAACTATCTCAAAAAGGACATCACCGGTTACAATCATGTCATCAACATAAACCAAAGAAATAGTAATGTCATTAGAAGATTCTTATTGAATAAAGAATAACATTGTCGGGACTGAGTGAAGCCAATTTTGAGCAAAAGCTTAGTGAGCTAAAAATTCCACTAGCGATTGGCCTATTTCAAACCATATAAGGACCTCTTCAGTTTACAGACAGTGCAGGAAGTGCTTTGTCATAATCAAGAGGAGGTAATATGTAGACATCCTCGTCAAGAAAACCATGTAGAAATGCATTGTTAATATATAACTGATGCAAGGGCCAATTTCTTGCTAGGGCTAAAAGAACTCTGACAGTAGTAAATTTGGCCACTAGACTGAAAGTGTGTTTGTAATCTTTATTTTTAATCTGGTTATACCATTTGCAACAAGTCGTGCTTTGTGTCTCTCAATTGTACCATCTGAATTATACTTGATCTTATAGGCCCATTTGAATCCAATAACTTTATGACCATGAGGAAGAGGAGTTAAAGACCAAGTTTCATTGAGCTCAAGGGCATGAAGCTCCTTGTTCATAGCATCAACCCAAACTGGAAATTTTTTGGCTTGAGCATAGTGTGTAGGCTCAACAGAGGTAATGACATTATGAAAGGAGTGAATAAACTCAGGAGAATGATTTATAAAGTCTAGTTATCTGAAAAGAGGTGAGGATGTAATAGAATTTCAAATGTAATCCTGAAGATATGACAGGGTTTTAGGGACATGAGTAGGTCTATGTGAAGGTGCATAAATGGGAATAGATGGAGGAATAGGAGATGAAGAAGAAGAAGGATTATATGTGAAAATTGAGTCCATAGAAGACGAAAGGGATTCAATGGGAGGAGAAGAATTAGATGGATGATATGAAATAATAGGATCATCATAAGAAGGTGAAACAAGTGGTAACAAATTAGGAGGTTGAGATAAAGGTGGTTCATGAGAATTTTTTTGAAAGGGAATATGGACTCTTTGAACACAACATGTTGACCGATAAACTTGTTGGTTGTTAGATCAAGAAGCTTATATGCTTTTTGACCAGAAGGATATGCAATGAGTACACATGGATGAGAAACTGCTTTAAGCTTATCCTTGTGAGGAGAAAGACTAAAACAAAGACATCCAATGACCTTTAAATGATCATAAGAAGGTTTACTCTCCAATAGTGCACCGAAATGGGGCAATTGTTCAAAAGGTATTTTCCATTGTAAAACAGAGGAGGGAATGAGGTTGATCATATATGTAGCTGTAAGAATGCAATCTCCTCAAAGATGGACAGGGAGATTAACATGTAAGCTTATGGCTCTTGTTGTTTCCAACAAATGCTTATGTTTTCTCTTTACCCTTGTATTTTGTTGAGGAACATATAGAGTAGTTTTCTGATGAATAATGACATATGAAAGAAATAAATCTTGAAGGGAGTGTTGAAGGAATTCAACCCCATTGTTAGGTCTAAAGAACTGCACAAAACACTTGAAATGATTGTGAACATAGCCCGGAAAATTAGAGACAAGACGGCTAGTTTGCTGCTCGGAAGCCATAAGAAAAGTTCAAGTGCAATGAGTACAATCATCAACCAGAGTTAAGAAATAACAAGCTCCACATACAACAAGAGTATGGTAAGGGCCCCATATATCTACATGAATAAACTCAAATGCAGTTTTAGCACAAGAAGTGCTTGAAATAAATATCAATTTGTGTTGTTTGGCCAGAACACAAGTATTAAAATCAATTGATGTCTTATCATAGGTAACACTATGATTAATATGTTGAAGCTTAGAAAGGGAAGAATGACCTAATCGAGCATATAAAAGCATAGTACGTGTCTTCGTGTGGCACAAAGGCTTATTGACAACATTACAACATTCAAAAATCAAATTGCTACTAAAGGCAAGTGAATTATCTGTATAAAGTTTGTATAAGCCACCTTCCTTAAATCCTTTTGCAATGTAGGCATTACTAGAAAGGTCCTGAAATAAACAGGTTTTCTTGTTAAAAAATATCTCGATATGCAAGGAACCTACTAGTCGAGAAACAGTTTGTGCTTGAATTGAGGCATGTAGAGAACATCAGTCAAGGAGAGTGAATGAGATAACATCACATTGTTGTGTGATGTACAACTTTGATATAATCATTTGGTAAAGTAATCAAGATAGGTGTAGCAAGTGTTTTCATATCAATAAAGCAATCTTTGTAGAAAGAAATATGATCAGTAGCACCTGAATCAATAATCCATTCAGAAGGTCTTGTCATAACATTGTCTATGAGTGCAGATGTTATACTTGCAAAGTTAACCGAGGAAGAAGAACCACTGGATGGAGAACCAGAATTGCTTCAACTTTGCATGAGCTTCATCATTTCCTGGAATACTGAGTTCACCATAGCAGGATCCAGGCCAGAAGAAGAATTCATCTACTCCGATCAAGAGGATTATCTTATTCAAGGACTTCAGATGTATTAGCAACAAAAGAATTGCCAAAACGAGTAGTTCCTTTGTCATCTATAAGTTTCAACTCTTTATACCAATAAGGTATACCAATGAGTTTAAAACACGACTCTTTAAGATGCCCCTTCTGCTTGCAGTAAGTACATTGTTTATCAGTTTTCTCCTTTTTAAAATATTTCCTACTTCCATTTGCTTGTCTATAAGGCATATTTCGATTGACAACTAGTATGTCATGTGTGGAAGCAGTGATGTAGGTAATTTCCTTTTGCTTCTCAACTCGAGAAACATATGATAAGCACGATTTATAGTAGGAAACACTTCAAGAGACAAAATGATGTTACGTGTACGCTCGTATTTGTCATTCAATCCCATAAGAAATTGCATTACTTTAAGCTTCTCATCTTTGTCAGTAAGTTTCTTAAGAATATTGCAAGTACAATGAAGTATCCCTTTGCAATCACATGTTGGAGGTCCATCGATCATAGCTAAATCTTCCCACAACCTTTTAAATTTACCATAATATGTGATATGGTAGTATCTTATGAGTTTGATAAATGAGAGGAGCATTCAAGACTTCATACCTCTCAGCAATGTCATCCCAAAGCTCCTTCGCTGATTGGACATATGTGAAGTTCTCGGCCACATCCGATTTCATGGAGTGGAGTATCCAACATCGCTCCATGTAGTCGACGCGAATCCAATGTGCAAGCTTCTCCTCATCATCAACAGGTTTATCACAAGATCCATCGACAAGACCTAACTTCAGCTTCGCTCCTAAGGCCATTCAAATTAATGTTGTGTTTCCATGAAAGAAAGTTAGATCCGTTGAACAAAACTGAGACGAGTTGCATCCAAGGGTTGTCTGAGTTTGATAAGTGCAACGGATCGTTAATGTTGACAACAGAATCAATGATTGATCAAGAAATTTGGGGAATTAGGTAAACCTCTACCAGCCATGATAGATGTATGAAGGAGAATTATGAAAGAAACGACAACAATGTCGATTTAGAGAAGATTGAATGAACGAAGATAAAATCAATCGACTCGATTAGGAGAAGAAAAAATTCCCCTAACCTGCCGCTTTGATACCATGTGAACACGTTGAAACTGAATATGAGTCTGTGTTATTCAATCGTAAAAGCTTTACATCCATACTTATAGCTGATAATGAATCAACAAATTCAGTTACACTTTTAGGATATTTACAAAAATGATACCCTATAGTGAGTATTTACTACATATAATATCTATACTATTCATAGACATGATACTTTGCCTCCGTTGGGGTGTACATAACGTGAAGTCAAACCTACCACCACCAAACGGTAGTGTAGCCGGTTTCGCCTGGTTTCGGAGATGGAAAACTCCGTTGTTGTCATAAGCAAATCAGACCACCCCCGCCGAGAAACCGCCGTTGTCACTGCGAAGCCCCGCTAGTAGTAGTGGCCGCCGACATCGGAAAATGTGGTTGTTGTTGTTGTTGAGCACTCTCCAAGTATCCATTAACCCTAGATCGGGATGAGAGCCTTTTAGGTATAATTACAATAAATTACCCACAATTTCTATTTAATTTTATATCCTAAAGTTTTGTAAATTAATGAATTGCCCTAATCAGGAAATTACAAGAAACAACCAAACTTAATAATTACGTAAATGACCCAAATTTTTTGAAAGTGTAGACTTTGCCTCAATAAAGTAATTACATATTATTACCTTACTTGGTATATACACGCTAACTTGTGTAAGTGGGGTGGAGGATGTGATATAGAAGTTTTTGATATTTATAAAAGGGATTATTAATCTATATTGATATGAAAAGTTAATTGGAAGACAACTAAATATGGATTTTAGGATTTTAGAGGTACCCATGGATAGAATTATGAGATATGAGTTTGGATATGTTCGTATAAATAAGTCAACAAAAGACATAACATTCCAAGAAGGTTAAAGAGCCATATAATTGATGCACTCAACCCGTAACACAATTTGGGAGTTTTGGAAACATGACATTTATGTTATTATGTAGTTAAGTAAACTCTGAGAAAGTTTGTTAAGGGTAATTCACTCCTAGAAGTCCTAAGAGAGTCTTATGATTGTTTCCATAAGATGATAAATATATTAATAGGTATGTTCAACGTTGATCATGTATTTGATATTGTATGCACGAGTGGTTTGTGTCGTGTAATGACCGATTGACGATGCGTTTAGTTAAGTCTTATGGCTAACTTAGCTAGATTTCCTCGTATTGGTATGTACTATTATGGTGGTGTGTGCTTGGTGAATTATAATTATAACTTGAATAGGACGACGTTGCTATTACGAGACCCAGGTGTATGTGTAACGGGTCGTGGCATCATTGTCCAGCTGTGCCACAAGACTGAGAGCTTCTATGCGACTAGTCCACACAAATATACGGTGGGATGCATGAGATCCTTTTCTGTTGGTATACGGGGACAGAGGCGAGGGCCGGGAGACCCTTGTGCCACACAATAAGTTGAATTTAGAGTGAACCACCTAATGAAGATAATGACGGGGTTTTGTGTGCAATAATTCACTCCTAGAAGTCCTAAGAGAGTCTTATGAGTGTTTGCATAAGATGATAAATATATTAATAGGTATGTTCAACGTTGATCATGTATTTGATATTGTATGCACGTGTGGTTTGTGCCATGTAATGACCGATTGTCGATGCTATCATTTAAGTCTTATGGGATTACTTAGCTAGATTTCCTCTTATTGGTGTGTACTATTATGGTGGTGTGTGTGTGGTGAATAATAATTATAACTTGAATAGGACGACGTTGCTATTATGAGACCCAAGTGCATATGTAACGGGTCGTGACATCACTGTCCAGCTATGCCACAAGACTGGGAGGTTCTATGCGACTAGTCCACACAGGTATACAGTGGGATGCATGAGATTCACTCCTATTGGTATACGGGGACAGAGGCGAGGACCGGGAGACCCTTGTGCCACAGAATAAGTTGAATTTAGAGTGAACCACCTAATGAAGATAATGACGGGGTTTTGTGTGCAAGCATGTCGTTGTGTTTACTTTCCGCATTAACGTGTGATTGTGCTATTATAGTATTAGTTGATGCCTTAAGATTGTTAGCTAACTGTTTTACTGTTATCTTGTTAGATTTCTTGTAGGGTAATAAAGTTACAAGGTGATCCGGAACGGATGGTCAGCCGGATCCACATATTTATATAGATTGGGTGCCTTTCAGATATTGCATTCATTTAAAGGAGTAATTTGTTTCAAGATGTTAGTAGTCATCTCGTACAAGGTTGTCTCATGTTACACATTCACGACATTATGATTTTAATATGTTTTCCAATTGTTTTTATTTACATCTGTGTCTTGTTGTAAGATCTAGTGAAATTGTTGTCAAGCTAGGGCGGGGTCCCATTGTGAGGTCCTAGCCCACGACATCCAAGTTTTCCTTGGGATGTTACAATATAGTATGTGCTTTGTTTGTTTGTGCACTTATCTTTTAATAGTTGATGTAAGAGCCGAGATTTCGAGAACTCTGTTTGTTTATGTAATAAGATCATTTGAATTTATTTGATTGGATTTATTGAATAATTCTTGTCTATTAGACATCGAGATTAGTTTGAAAAGTCGAATAGCGAGGTCGATTGAATTGGAATTGTTGAGAATCGATTTGGGAATCTAGTATGTTATGGGAATAATAAAATTTTGAGATCTTTGTTTCTTAAAATAAATATATCTTGAACATCCCACAATCGGGTAAGTAACATTGGGTATGTAAAGTCGGGTAAGTAATATTGGGTAACTAACAAATCGGGTATGTAAAATCGGGTAACTAACATTGGGCGGGTAACTAACAGTGGGTAACACTTCACATGGACAATGGGCAAGATGGGAGTAACTTCATCCAAGAGAGGATCGATCTTGCTTTTGCATCAGAGGACTGATTGGCCTCTTATCCTCATGCTAAGGTGAAGCATTTGCATCGAAGTGCCTCTGATCATCTCCCTATTATGATTGATGTAAATTGTGAGGAGGATAGGGTGCATTGTTGTAACACCCCGAATCCGTAGGACTCAAGGTGTGTTATAATAAGACAATAAATCTAGGTATACTGATACAATGGGCCAGGGGAAACATATTTTGGGCCCATGGATTAATGGGCCCGGAGCGACCGGGGGTGCGGGGAGCTCCGCCCCGCGGAGGATTCCATCTACTTATAGAATACTATCTTTTTATAGGACTCTATCTATTTATAGAGAATTCTATCTATTTATGGTTATAAATAGATAGGTTTAGGGTTGTATTCATTATCCACCAAAGTATATTGAAAACCCTAGCTGCAAGGTTTGTGCAGCAAAACCACAAAACGTTTTGTCTTCTCTTCTCTCTCTATTTCTGAAGTAACTCGCTGAAAGATTGTCAACAATTGGTATCAAGAGCAAGGTTGTCGATGAGTTCCGTTGCAAAATTTGAGGTTCCGCGATTCAACGGAACTGGCAACTTCGGTCTTTGGCAGCGACGAGTTAAGGATCTGCTAACGCAATAGGGGATGTTGAAGGCATTGAAGGAGACAAAACCGGAGTCGTTGAAAGACGACGAATGGGAGGAGATGCAGGAGAAGGCAACGTCGGTCATTCGGCTCTGTTTGGCAGATGAGGTAATATACTACGTTATTGATCTCAAATCTTGTCAAGAGATTTGGACCCAATTGGAGAAACGGTATATGTCAAAATCTTTGTCTAGCAAATTGTATCTCAAACAAAGATTGTATGGGTTGAAAATGGTGGAAGGTTCTGACTTGGTGAAACATGTGAATATTTTCAATCAAATTATTGGGGATTTGGCTCGGGTGGATGTAAAACTTGGAGATGAAGATAAAGCTATGATCTTGCTATGTTCTCTACCCTCTTCATATGAGAATCTGGTGATGACGTTGACGTGTGGGAAAGACGAGATAAGTCTTGATACGGTGTCAACAAAGTTGCTTTCACAAGCCGAACGACGACAACATACCAGTGAGAGTTCTCAAAGCGAAGGGTTGTATGTTAGAAGCAACCAGGATAGAGGGAGGACGAAAGATAAGCAAGAAGGAAGCAACAAGCAATCCAGGTCTAAGTCCAAGGGTAAAAAGCCAGTAACTTGTTACTTCTGCAATGAGGAGGGTCACTTCAAACTTGATTGTCCTGCCAGGAAGAAGAAGTACGAAGATAAGAAGTTAGAGGAATCTTCAAGATCAGCAAAAGTGGTGCAGAAAGATGACTTTGATGGTGCAGATTCTGATATGCTCTCTGTGACGTCAGGCAACTACTCAGATGTATGGATCATGGATACGGATGTTCGTTTCACATGACTCCGAATAGAGATTGGTTTGAGACGTACAAGTCTGGAACTTTTGGCTCCGTCCGATTAGGAGACACCAAGGCTTGTGATGTTGTTGGCATTGGGCAGATAAAGGTGAGGATGCACGTTTTATCGACCTAGTTTAGTAGAGCATATAGTTAGTTTTTCCTTTCCCGCATGCATGTTTTAGCCTTAAGTTGTGTTCTTTATACTTGTTTAATGCAACTTTGCGAGTATAGATGTCTACACACACTTTTGGTGTCTTTGTAGGTATTTTGGCGTGTTTTGGAGCTAAAACGATGCATTTGAGGATCAGGCCTCGGGATGGACGCTTAGGAGCGATCACGCAGGCACGGGAAAGGAGGAAAAGACGAGCCAAGACGAAACGCACGAGATCCGAGAAATCTCGGCTGAGATCCGAGCCAGCTCGACCGAGATCCCATATCAGAAGTTTCTATCGAAGAATCTCGGTCCCCATCTCGGTCCCGATCTCGGCCGAGATTTGTCCCATCTCGGCCGAGATTTTTCACATTTGACCGAGATTTCTGACCGAGATTTCGTCAACGCTGGATCACGAAGCAAATCTCAGCCCCGACTTTCAAAAATCTCGGTCACCGACCGAGATTTCCGACCGAGATTCCTGTTCGCCGATTTATTTCGTTAATTTCCGGATTTGTTTTAGGGCAGCCCGTTGCGGGATATAAAAGGAAAGCCCTAAATGATTTCCGGGGGTTCCCGTTTCATTCAAATTTCGAGCTCCTTTGGAGAGAGCTTTTTCCCCTTTTCTTCTCCCTTTGCCCTAGGCCATTATTGGCCATTGTTGAACTTGTTGGAGCTTGGAGAAACTTTGCGAATATTGGGGAATTTGACGTTTTGCTAATCCTCTATCAATAAAGCTGAATTTCTTCTTTAATCTCTATTTTAGATTCTTGTTTATGCATTCTCTCTTGAATCTCTTAAATTGATTGGATTCATAATTGCTTCTTCCATTGAATTGTTTGGATTGATGATTGTTTCTTCCATTGAATTGAGTGGATTGATGATTGCGTTTGAAATGTCGATTGTTGGCTAAAACTCGTGTGGATCCAAGGTGAATTGGGATTCGTTATTACCCGGACTATGATGGATTTGTGCTTATTGCTTGTTCGAGTAGCTTTGAAATCCTATGGTTGGCCTGTTCTTAAACCTAGTTAGAATTCATCTAGCTAGTAACCTAAACCGGAATTGAGACCTACCCGGTAATGTTCTGTTTTGATACTTGAGTGTTCGACCATAGGTAATAGAGGTGGAAACCTCTATTTGGTTGAGTGTGCCTAGATTCTGTCCTAAGTAGGGTATTACCTGAGACTTACCCGGTAATGGTTTACCTTTCCCTTAGTTCGGAATTTGGTTTGTTTAGAATTTCCTACCTCTCTACCTTGATACTTACCCGGTAATAGGTAGTTGGTTTGGAACTAGATAGTCTTGAGACTTACCCGGTAATAGACTATCAGTTTAGAAACGTTCTTCCCTTAAGTTTGTAACCATAGATCTTTTGAGAAATTTCCTGAGTCCGTGAGTAATAACGATAACCTTGAATCCTTGGAATCCACATTTTCTTTATTGATATACTTTCGTTTGTCTGTTTTATTTGGTTTTCGATCAAATCTGTTATTTGATTGCGAACTTTACAGAAAACCCTTCAAAACTCCTTTGATCTTTCTTCCCTTCTTTTCCAACCTCGTTCTTTTATTTTGATTTACGCTATCTGTGATCACATCTGCATTCCAAACATTTAGTCCCTGAGTTCGACCTTGGAATACTTACCATAACTGTAATTGACCCATACACTGTGGGTTCGCTACAGATTCGGTGTTTATTTATTGTTTATAAATTTAAAACATACCGTGTTTTTACTAACCTGTGAGCTTTTATCATTCTTGATAAAAGTTTACAGGGGCGTGAAAACAGAGAACATTGGCATTGGGCAGATAAAGGTGAGGATGCACGATGGTGTGATTCGAACATTGAATGACGTGCGTCACATTCCAGCTCTAAAGAAAAATCTGATTTTCTTGGGGTCTTTGCATGTGAAAGGGTTCTGTTTCAAAACAGAAAAGGAATGTGTAAAGGTGAGCAAGGGGGCAATGACAGTTATGAAGGGGCAGATTACATCGGGTAATATCTACCGGTTGGTAGGGAGTACCGTTGCAGGTGGAGTTGCAGCCGTGGCTTCTGAGACATATTACACAACTCTGTGGCATATGCGCCTGGGTCACATTGGCGAAAAGTGGATGATTGAGCTTCACAAGCGAGGTCTCCTGGATGGTGTGAAGAGTTGTAAGATCGACTTTTGCAAGTTTTGCGTGATGGGAAAACAATCCAATGTGTCTTTTAAGACAGGTCAACATAACACAGGTGGAATTCTTGATTATGTGCATTCTGATGTGTGGGGACCAACTCAGGTGTTGTCACTAGGAGGATCTAGGTATTACGTCACTTTCATTGATGATTGTTCAAGGAAGGTCTAGGTGTATTTTCTAAAGTATAAATCTGAAGTCTTCATCAAGTTCAAGCTATGGAAGGCGGAAGTGGAAAATCAGACAGGGAGGAAAGTGAAGTATTTGAGATCTGATAATGGGACAGAGTACACGGATTCTCAGTTTCAGAGTTTTTGTGGTGAGCATGGCATTCAGAGACATTATACAGTGCGGAAGACACCACAACAGAATGGTGTTTCTGAGAGGATGAATCGGTCCATTGCAGAAAAAGCACGGTGTCTTAGATTGAATGCAGGGCTTCCAAAGCAATTCTGGGCAGAGGCAGTGAGCATGGCGGTCTATTTGATAAATAGATCACCCCGGACTTCTCTTGACGGGAAGGTTTCAGAGGAGGTATGGACTGGTTCTGATTTAGACTTATCAAATTTGAAAATTTTGGCAGTCCAGCATATGTGTTGATTCCAGGTGATGAGCGAACAAAGCTGGATGCAAAGTCTAAGAAGTGCATTTTTCTGGGTTATGAGAAAGGTGTGAAGGGTTTCAAGTTTTGGGATCCTGTTGCAAAGAAACGGATGATCAGTCGAGATGCTGTATTTGATGAGCAGGCAATGCTTCTACATGCCAAGGAAGTTGGGAAACTTGTAGTTACAAAGACTGAATCCAGATCAGCAGTGGAGGTGGAGCTTTCAGATTCTAGCACACCTACACCAACAGGTAGTGAGCATGATGTAGATCAACAACAGGCTGAGAGTCTTGTTTCTGGCAGAAGCAGACGCATCACAAGGGCCCCTATAAGATATGGTTTTGAGGAGATGGTTAATTATGCTCTAGTCATTGGCACAGATGATCCATCCAACTTTCGAGAGGCTACTCATAGTCAGGAGAAAGAAGGATGGGTAGGTGCTATGACTGAGGAGATGGAATCTCTCCATAAGAACAGGACGTGGGAGCTGGTTCCTCTTTCAACAGTTAAGAGGGCAATAGGATGCAAATGGGTGTTCAAGAAGAAACAAGGCATCTCAGAGAAAGAACGCATAAGGTACAAGGCACGACTAGAAGCTTCTGGTGAGATCATCCTGGAGAAGGTGCACACTTCTCAGAGTGCAGCTGATATGAAGACCAAAACAGTTAACGCAGACAAATTCAAGCATTGCTTGGATTTGGTTCATGTCACTCGTTGTTAGATGAGTGAGAAAGCCCCCTGTCAAGAGAAACAAGGAGGATATGGCGACAAGATCTTGGAGTTGTATATGTGTTTCCAATTTTTGTATTAGAATATGTTGTCTAGGTGGAGATTGTTATAATAAGACAATAAATCTAGGTATACTGATACAATGGGCCAGGGGAAACATATTTTAGGCCCATGGATTAATGGGCTCGGAGCGACAGGGGGTGCGGGGGGCTCCGCCCCCCGGAGGATTCCATCTATTTATAGAATCCTATCTTTTTATAGGACTCTATCTATTTATAGAGGATTCTATCTATTTATGGTTATAAATAGATAGGTTTAGGGTTGTATTCATTATCCACCAAAGTATATTGAAAACCCTAGCTGCAAGGTTTGTGCAGCAAAACCACAAAAAGTTTTGTCTTCTCTTCTCTCTCTATTTCTGAAGTAACTCATTGAAAGATCACAACAAGGTGCTACTGGGTTAGGATCTCACAATGGATCCTGACCCTAGCCTGAAAACAAGTTCACTGAATCTTACAACAAGGCACCGATAGATTAAATACAAAACATCAAACTGATATAAAAGTATCAAAAGGTTTATACAACGTGCTGCTGAGTACAAACAAAACATAAATATATACATGGTCAAAAGATCCCATATCCCACGAGAATGACCCAGTGTACGGAGCCCTCAGCCGATCACCCACTCTAGATCACTCTACAGTTCTCCTAACCTGCAAGAGATCTACAACACGGTATAAAACCGTTAGCTAACCATACACATATATGAGATGAGCATAAGCACAAGCACAGGTCAGAAATACTAAACACCTCATCATGATATCACACATTTACCTAGTTTATCATCTTTATAAATATAGTCCAACACTCAAATCGTATATATAAATATCCATATGAATATATGTGACACGAGGAATATAACCCTCGCCTCTCGGTGGTAATGCCAGCTGGAGTGGTCAACCGGGACGACTCCTCCGTGTACCCTGGGGGAATGGAGACAGTGCCCGTTCCGTGTACCAGATCTGGATGTTCTGCAGAGAACCTCCCAGTCTCCCATAGGGATGAGTGGGCAAGGCTGTCACGGCCTTACAATGGGCAGTCACTAAACCATAGGTCGGTAATAATCAATCCTCACATGCTATCAATCACATATCAAACACCACTCATGCACACATCCAATATAGGGATGACAGCTAAGTAAGTCCTTTGGATTTACCTCAACCTCAGAAGTCTCAAACCCAAACGGCTCCAACTCTGGAGATCAACACTGCCTAAACAAGGCATAATAACATATATCAAACTCAGATCCATCACAGGGGTCACACCTAGACCCAAGGGATCCATAAAGATCGTATCCTAACTCATAAACCTCAAAGCCATAACCAGCATAAACGATAACATGATCAACCTCATTCTATCCTCATATACGTACCTAGCATGCCACTAAACCGCTCATACTAGGAAAGGAAATTATCTACCCAACTCTAGGTAGACCCGGGACAAGACGCACCTGCGTGACGGAAAGACGCAGGGGCGGAACAGGCAACCCGTAGGCGCGGCAATGCAGGGCCGCAGGCGCGGTGACAGCGGCTGCACGCAAGCGCAGGCGTTGTGGCACGGCTTCCGCAGGGGCGGCGGCTTCCAGCGCGGGGGCGGCGACGGTGCAGAAAGTGATCCCGCGATCCCTCTTCAGCTCTTCATGTGATCAAATCACGTCTTCTCTCATCCAAAACCAAGCACATACATATACATACACATTCCAACATCAATCTATATCCAATTCATCTAATCCTAAGCTAAGGGAGATGAAATCAAAGAAGAAGAAGACTTACCACACTTGTGGTCCTAGGCTGCACAGAAGATCAACACCCAACACAGCTAGCTCTCAAGCTCATCATAACATCCAACATCATCAACATCATCATCCTCACAATCAAAACACTTCCAAACTCAAGAACACTCACACACAAGATCAAGGAGAAGGAAGAAGGAAGCAAGAAGGACGTTTGGTGGCTGGGAAAATAAGTGAGGAACCCTTGGTCACGAAGCCAAGGTGAGATTAAGAAGGAAAGGTAAAGCATGGTCAACCGGTCAACAAAACCGGCTGCAGCAACAGGAAACCGCGGGGGCGGTTCCCTAGGCTGCGGGAGCGGGAACCCGCGGGGGCGGCTAAGATCAAATCTTGGCTAAAGCCAAATCTCGGCTAAGGCAAACTCGATCCAAAAGACTAAGGCTCTTACAATTGTAAGGGTAGAAGGCCGTTTAGATTCAAGGCATATTGGTTACAAGATGAGAATTGCGAGGGTAGTATTGCTAACGCTTGGGGCAATCACAAGATTAGGTAAGCCTAGGGGGAAAAATCATGGAAAAGATCAACGGATGTGGGCTAGATTTGCAAGGTTGGAGCAAACAAACTTTTGGCAATTCAGAGATTGCATTAAAACAAATAAGGAAACAACTTCTTACGTTGCAATCTTGTAGGATCTCTCGGAGGGGGAGGGGTGTTAATGAAAGTCAATCTCTTGAACTCAACTTATAGTTAAAGAGGAGATATTATGGCATTAACGGGCCAAGACTAACGCTTTTAAAATGGGGAGACCGTAATACTAATTATTTACATCGGAAGGCCAGTGGACAGAGGAAAAGGAATGAACTTCGTAAACTGATCAATGATCATGGCTTAACATGGAGATCGGATTCAAGGAAAGTTCGGTGGCGATGGACTACTTTATGAAGATTTTCAAGGCTAAGCCTTCTGACAATGGTCAACCGCTGATGAGTTGTATGAATAAGATGCCCGACGAGGACAACTCCTTCCTTTTACGTCCATGCACTAAAGAAGAGGTTAAAGTTATATTGTTCTCTATGCACCTAACCAAGTCCCTAGGCTTTACCGGATCTTTTCTTCCAAAGAAATTGGTTTGTTATTTGTTAAGGTATCACTGATTTTGTCATACGACTCTTGGAAGGTGATCCCTTCACATACCATTTTAACCATACCTTTATTTCCCTCATCCCATAAGTTTTTTCCCCAAAGTGTATGACGGAATTACGCCCCGTAAGATTATATAATTTTATTTACAAAGATTCTCGCCAACAGGTTGAAAGTTTGTCAGGGGAAGTTGATCTCACATAATCAAAGTGCTTTTGTGCCATGAAGGCTCGTCTCGGATAATGTCTAGGCCGCTTTTGAGATATTCCACTATAAGAAAATTCGAGAGGGAAATAAGAGTTACATGACTCTTCAACTAGACAATCTAGACATGGGCAAGGCCAATGAAAAAGTGGATTAGAGTTATCTGGATTTATGCGTACGGAGTATGGGGTTCACAAATAGGTGGATTAATTGAGTCAATGTCCATGGCTCAAAAGATGTGGCAATTGGTCCCTTTTTTGCCATCCTCATTCTCGAAGGTTACTTCTATGGTGTAGGGGGTTGAGTCGATCTTCCAATGCTACTCAATGAGAGATGTTTAACTCTAGATGTCTGTGCTTTGGTCTAGTTGGTAGCCCGTAAACGTCGTATTTTCGATGGGGTTGTTACTCCGTTTAAGGAGATTGTTGATTCCTCTTGGTCGTTTTTGCTGGCACTTGGGGTTGAGTGGAAAACTAGGCCCTCTCCACTTGTTTCGGGGAGTCTTTCGCTCCTTAGATGGTGTAAACCGTTTGAGGGATATATTAAGGTCAATTGTGATGCTACTAGGGATAGTCAAGAGCAGTGTGGGATCAGGGTTGTTGCTTGGGATGCTCATGGGATTACCTTATTATTACTTTCCAAGAGTCTTGTTGGCGTCACTGGTTGAGGTGACGGAGTGCGAGCTCTATTATGGGTGGTGCAAATGGCTAAGGATCATGGATGAGATAGGGTGATATGTAAATCTGAAGCAACTTCCATTATTTCAAAACTCCAGGGAATTTTGTTAAGGTTTACGGAGCTTTGGAAGCTATCCTAAAGCTTTTGTGTAATTTTGTCGATAACTTTCATGATTACTAGTGGAGCTTTATTCGAAGGCAGGAAATCGTTTGGCACACTACCCGGCGGCTTTACGGCCTAACCCCTCTTTAGTGTTTCACTTATGCTTTCCTTCGCCTCTTGAACTCAGTTGTTTGCTATTGAGAGATTTGGATGATGATTAAAAATCATTTTGAGGAAGAAAAAAAAAACTTTACAAGATCACAAGTAAACATGTTTCCCTCCTTCTCCTTAATGGAGTTATCATGTGTACGATTAGTTTTGCGATACATTTTTCTTTGTTAATTCATGAGTAAAACAATAAATCCCACTATCAACACTAGTATCAACAAAAGCATCAGAATTGACCGACTTCTTCCACTACACAACTTTGCCTCTGACCTAACCGTCGAGCTATCATGTCACTTAAAATCCCCTAAACTCTCATAATTAGTCCATCTCTTCTCCTTCCCTCAATACTAGAGTTACCCATGTGTTATCTATCACAACTAAGCATTCCTCATGCTATAGCCACGTCAATTGCTCCATACCCAAAATATTTTTGGTCCTCCAATATACATCAATGTACAATCGCATGATTTTATCCTTGTATACCACAATATATGTCGAACAATGCACACGGAAACACCTCAAGCCGATATGAGTCAACAAACCTCGTATTTAACCTCTTTTCAATAAACTTTATCGATCCCTCTTGTTGTCTCAACTAAATCGAGTCCCTAAAAAATTTATATTTTATATTTTAAATAAAACCAAAGCATCAATAACAAGTTAGTAAAACTCAACAATATCCCTCTACATCCTTTGACCTAACAATTTGATTAAAACCCAAGGGTCGTCCAATTATCTTGAACATCCTCCTACAAGTTCCTCAACAACTCTCGCTAGTGACAATTTTTGCGAATCCAACCACAAAAGTTTGTGAAACACCCGTATTAGGTGTGGGTAAATCAATCGAACTTATCCGATTACCCAAATATCCAAATAAGATTCTTTTAGCAAAACTTTGAGTTGTATTCGATAACTTTTAGTCAAATCGATACGTTTATGTTGATATCTGAATTATTACTTTATCCAAACCATTAAACTTAATAACTAAATATGATTGTAATCACATTCTATATTTTGAAATTATTTTAACAATTGCCACTTTAGTTAATTAGTTTCAAGATTTTGTCAATGTGACATTTTTTTATATTAAAATATCACATTTATTAATTTTGCCAATTATTTTTATGAAATTCTATCAATGTTTTTTTTTAACTATTTCAATAATAATCACTTTACTAAATTCATTTCAAAATCTGAACGATAAATCTCAACTCTCCCAAAAATAAACAAGGTTTTTTTATTCAGGTTTTCACATTTTTGTTGAAAGTATTACTTATGACATTAGTCTAATACAAAATTTGAAGAAGATGACATGAAAGCTTAACAACTTCGGACTTGGCTAAACTTGAGTTAAATTTTAATCCGTTTTTGTTGATCGGGTTGAATCCAAAATTTGGATCTAGTGTGTACTGTGCATGGTCTGTTTGATGCTCAGACAGACCGGCCATAATTTTTTTTCTTCTGAAAATTTGGTGATCGGTTTGCACAACTTACATGTTGGTCTCGGGTCGGGCTCAAAAACCATTCACTCGGACCAGGATGGCTGCCCACGTGTATATCCAACGAGAAATTGAATCGGGAGGGGTTCTGAAGTCGTCGAAAATTGTCGCCACAGGATCACACCATATTACACAATTTGATTGCTCAGTGTTGTGATCTTTCAACGAGTTACTTCAGATATATAGAGAAGAAGAGAAGACAAAACGCTTTGTGGTTTTGCTGCACAAACCTTGCAGCTAGGGTTTTCAATATACTTTGGTGGATAATGAATACAACCCTACACCTATCTATTTATAACCATAAATAGATAGAATCCTCTATTAATAGATAGAGTCCTATAAATAATAGAATCCTACAAATAGATAGAATTCCTTATAAATAGATAGGATTCTATAAATAGATAAAATCCTCCGCGGGGGGCGAAGCCCCCCGCACCCCCTATCGCCCCGGGCCCATTAATCCATGGGCCCAAAATATATTTCCCCTGGCCCATTGTATCAGTATACCTAGATTTATTGTCTTATTATAACAATCTCCACCTAGACAACATAATCTAATACAAAAATTTGGAAACACATATACAACTCCAGGATCTTGTCGTTAGATCCTCCTTGTTTCTCTTGACAGGGGGCTTTCTCACTCATCTAACAACGAGTGACATGAACCAAATCCAAGCAATGCTTGAATTTGTCTACGGTAACCGGTTTGGTCATCATATCAGCTGCATTCTGAGAAGTGTGTACCTTCTCCAGGATGATCTCACTAGAAGCTACTAGCTCTCTAATCTTGTGAAATCTCACATCAATATGTTTAGTCCGAGCATGATACACCTGATTCTTAGCTAGATATATAGCACTCTGACTATCACAATGTACCTCAACTCCACCTTGCTCAACACTCAGTTCTTCCACAATTCCTTTAATCCACAGAGCCTCCTTAGCTGCCTCTGCTAAAGCCATGTACTCTGCTTCAGTTGTAGACAAGGCTACTATAGACTGCAAAACTGATCTCCAACATATAGGCCCCCCAGCAAGAGTAAAGACATATCCTGTAGTGGACCTCCGGTTGTCAAGATCACCGGCATAGTCTGAATCAACATACCCTACAACTGAAGGATCTCCTTCCTGGCCTCCAAACATAATTCCACGGTCAGCAGTACCCCTCAAATACCTGAGTATCCACTTGACGGCCGCCCAGTGTTCTCTCCCAGGATTAGACATATACTTGCTCACTTGGCTAACAGCTTGGGCCAAATCAGGTCTTGTACACACCATAGCATACATCAAGCAACCAACTGCACTTGCATAAGGAACTTTGGACATATCTTTGATTTCTCCATCAGACTTCGGACACTGAGCTGAGGAGAGCTTGAAGTGATTCGCTAGAGGAGTGCTGACAGATTTGGAGTTGGTCATATCGAATCTATCAAGCACTTTCTCAATGTAAGTCTTCTGAGATAACCATAACCTCCCAAAACTTCTCTCCTTGCGAATCTCCATACCAAGGATCTTATTTGCAACACCAAGATCCTTCATGTCAAATTCCTTGCTCAACAAGGTTTTCAACTCAACAATATCATCAATATTCTTTCCAGCAATCAGCATGTCATCAACATATAATAGCAAGTATAAGGGTGATCCATCATCCAAAAATTTCACATAAACACAACAATCATACTCACATCTCTGGTAGCCTATCCGAAGCATGTAAGAGTCAAACTTCTTGTACCATTCCCTAGGAGCCTGCTTCAGACCATACAATGACTTTGTCAACTTGCATACAAGTTTCTCCTCTTCCGGCTGGACAAAACCCTCTGGTTGCTCCATGTAGATCTCCTCCTCCAAATCACCATGAAGGAAAGCTGTTTTCACATCCATCTGCTCCAGATGCAAATCCCAGCTAGCTACCAATGCCAACACCAATCTAATAGACGTGTGTCGGACCACAGGAGAAAAATTTCGTCATAATCAATCCCCTTCTTCTGTGAGTAACCCTTTGCTACTAGTCGTGCCTTGTACCTTATGCCTTCTTTCTCTGAGATGCCTTGTTTCTTCTTGAACACCCATTTGCATCCTATTGCCCTCTTACCTGTTGGAAGAGGAACCAGCTCCCACGTCCTGTTCTTATGGAGAGATTCCATCTCCTCAGTCATAGCACCTACCCATCCTTCTTTCTCCTGACTATGAGTAGCCTCTCGAAAGTTGGATGGATCATCTGTGCCAATGACTAGAGCATAATTAACCATCTCCTCAAAACCATATCTTATAGGGGCCCTTGTGATGCGTCTGCTTCTTCCAGAAACAAGACTCTCACCCTGTTGTTGATCTACATCATGCTCACTACCTGTTGGTGTAGGTGTGCTAGAATCTGAAAGCTCCACCTCCACTGCTGATCTGGATTCAGTCTTTGTAACTGCAGGTTTCCCAACTTCCTTGGCATGTAGAAGCATTGCCTGCTCATCAAATACAGCATCTCGACTGATCATCCGTTTCTTTGCAACAGGATCCCAAAACTTGAAACCCTTCACACCTTTCTCATAACCCAGAAAAATGCACTTCTTAGACTTTGCATCCAGCTTTGTTCGCTCATCACCTGGAATCAACACATATGCTGGACTGCCAAAAATCTTCAAATTTGATAAGTCTAAATCAGAACCAGTCCATACCTCCTCTGAAACCTTCCCGTCAAGAGAAGTCCGGGGTGATCTATTTATCAAATAGACCGCCATGCTCACTGCCTCTGCCCAGAATTGCTTTGGAAGCCCTGCATTCAATCTAAGACACCGTGCTTTTTCTGCAATGGACCGATTCATCCTCTCAGAAACACCATTCTGTTGTGGTGTCTTCCGCACTGTATAATGTCTCTGAATGCCATGCTCACCACAAAAACTCTGAAACTGAGAAACCGTGTACTCTGTCCCATTATCAGATCTCAAATACTTCACTTTTCTCCCTGTGTGATTTTCCACTTCCGCCTTCCATAGCTTGAACTTGCTGAAGACTTCAGATTTATACTTTAGAAAATACACCCAGACCTTCCTTGAATAATCATCAATGAAAGTGACGTAATACCTAGATCCTCCTAGGGACGACACCTGAGTTGGTCCCCACACATCAGAATGCACATAATCAAGAATTCCACCTGTGTTGTGCTTACCTGTCTTAAAAGACACCTTGGATTGTTTTCCCATCACGCAAAACTTGCAGAAGTCGATCTTACAACTCTTCACACCATCCAAGAGACCTCGCTTGTGAAGCTCAATCATCCCCCTTTCGCCAATGTGACCCAAGCGCATATGCCACAAAGTTGAGTAATCTGTCTCAGAAGCCACGGCTGCAACTCCACCTACAACGGTACTCCCTACCAACCGGTAGATATTACCCGATGTAATCTGCCCCTTCATAACTGTCATTGCCCCCTTGCTCACCTTTACACATTCCTTTTCTGTTTTAAAACAGAACCCTTTTACATGTAAAGTCCCCAAGGAAATCAGATTTTTCTTTAGAGTTGGAATGTGACGCACGTCAATCAATGTTCGAATCACACCATCGTGCATCCTCACCTTTATCTGCCCAATGCCAACAACATCACAAGCCTTGTTGTCTCCTAATCGGACGGAGCCAAAAGTTCCAGACTTGTACGTCTCAAACCAATCTCTATTCGGAGTCATGTGAAACGAACATCCCGTATCCATGATCCATACATCTGAGTAGTTGCCTGACGTCACAGAGAGCATATCAGAATCTGCACCATCTGAGTCATCTTTCTGCACCACGTTTGCTGATCTTGAAGATTCCTCTGACTTCTTATCTTCGTACTTCTTCTTCCTGGTAGGACAATCACGTTTGAAGTGACCCTCCTCCTTGCAGAAGTAACAAGTTACTGGCTTTTTACCCTTGGACTTAGACCTGGATTGCTTGTTGCTTCCTTCTTGCTTCTCTTTCGTCCTCCCTCTATCCTGGTTGCTTCTAACATACAACCCTTCGCTTTGAGAACTCTCACTGGTATGTTGTCGTCGTTCGGCTTGTGAAAGCAACGCTGTTGACACCGTATCAAGACTTATCTCGTCTTTCCCACACGTCAACGTCATCACCAGATTCTCATATGAAGAGGGTAAAGAACATAGCAAGATCATAGCTTTATCTTCATCTCCAAGTTTTACATCCACCCGAGCCAAATCCCCAATAATTTGATTAAAAATATTCACTTGTTTTACTAAGTTAGAACCTTCCACCATTTTCAACCCATACAATTTTTGTTTGAGATACAATTTGCTAGACAAAGATTTTGACATATACCGTTTCTCCAATTGAGTCCAAATTTCTTGACAAGATTTGAGATCAATAACGTGGTATATTACCTCGTCTGCCAAACAGAGCCGAATGACCGACGCTGCCTTCTCCTACATCTCCTCCCATTCATCGTCTTTCAACGACTCCGGTTTTGTCTCCTTCAGCGCCTTCAACATCCCCTGCTGCGTTAGCAGATCCTTAACTCGTCGCTGCCAATAACCGAAAATAATACAAACTATCACTCATGAACCAAAAATGATATAACCTTTAAAAATTACTAATCCATATACAAACTATCACCTATTAAACCAAATTTAATATGGATAATATTTTGTGGGTACAATTTCGATTAAAGTGTCAATCCGGTAATCCGAAATTGATTTTGGACTTAAAATGTAATTTATTGAAAGTTCCTTCTTCTCCCCTTTGCTCATCCCTGTGCTCTCATACGTTTTAACGATTCAAGATTTACAATGGTCAACCAATATACACACAAACCCATCCAAAATTTTTGTAATCCTAAAAATTTTGCCATTAACATACAATGTCTTCAAACTAGATTGAAAACAAAAACAATATATAAAAACCCCAAAACAGTAGATTTCTTTAATCCATGAGAAGAAGCCATGGAAGATCACACAACAAAAATATGGTGAGAAGTCCCATGAGCCCTCAAAATTATGCTTAAATGTACTTGCAAAATCTCCGACGTCCGTCAACTCCGCCTACCTCTCTTGGGGTTGTTGATGTACCTTTTATTTCATACACCCAGCAATTAATCAAATACGGTTATTCAAAACCCAAAATTACAACGGTAGGTTTTTAAAAAACTGCAATTGATTTGGGGCATTTAACGCATTATTCAAATGATTCAACTTGGACTTCAGATGAATTATCGTCGCCCAGGTTACAGATCTCCTAATACTTCTTCCATCTACTGTAGCATAATTTGAGCTTCTCTTGTGATTGAGATGATTTGTTGGATAATGGTGATGCTAATTGTAGATTTGTACATAAACTAATTAGATCTATACTATTACTTTGTAAATTCAACGTTCGAGGAAGTGAAATCAGAAAATGCTTCATCCTTTTTCATGGCCGGTGATTACCTAAATGACGAACAACGAACACAACGATGAAGAAGCTATAATTTTTTTTTAAAGTTGCATTTTTCTTCATACATTTTAACTAAATTACTTTAAAAGGTCAAAATTTATTTCGGGTCACTTTAGTCAAAATTGTAGCCACAAAATGTTATCCGTATTGCATTTGGTTTAATAGGTGATAGTTTGTATACGAATTAGTAATTTTTTAAGTTTGTATTATTTTTGGTTCATTAGTGATAGTTTGTATTATTTTCGGTCATTTTTCCATTATTTTTTCAGATAAATTTAACTCATACACATAATGTCCGTATTTGAAATAATTATCTGAGTTGATTATGCATCTTTAAAAATAAAGAATCTATTTATTTTATAATTTCTTTTAGTTCAGAAAACTAAATGGATTAATAACACACCATCTTTCTCCACGCAATAAATATTCACTATTGTTTCAAAAGATCAAATTATATAATACGTACAATATAATGATTTTATTTTCTTAAGTATGTAGGTAGAATATATAAATCCAGAAATAAGTCGTGTAAGTGATTCTACTGCCACGTAGGCGCACAAAATAATAAACGACATGATGGCCTTCGCAAATTTGTCGGTTGGCTTGAAATGTGATCCTCCTAATGGACATATATAAATCTTATTTTATGCCTCTAATTCGCAACCTAAAAACATATGAAACTTGTTTTTATTTTTTTTTATAGAAAGAATAAATTTATCGTGCATAATAAATAATAATGAAACTGAATTATACATACCCCTATTCCACAACGCTCATTCGTAATAGACACATCACAATTCAACCTATTAACCCAATAATTGAAATTCAAGGTTTCTTCCATATTGTCATGCTTCAACGTCCATCATTGTTAGGCCCGATAGATCGAATTTAACGTTGGCTTTCTTAAAATCCTTCGCTATTGCATGGGTATCACATGTGACTAGGGTCGTCCAATGAGTAACATATTTTTTCTTATAACTTTAAAAACTATGTTTTATCAGGGGAAAAAAAAAATTAAATGTACATAACTTTTTAATAAAAAATATAAGAAAAATATATGAAAAATAACAATAAAAAATAAAATAAACAGTTCTAAACTTTAAATATTATTTTTAGGATAAAAAATAAAGAAAATAGAAAATAAATAATACATATTATAAAACATGAATAAAAAATAAAAATAATAGAACATGTCTACCAGAATTTAAACTTTTGACCATTTATCCATAATATTAATCTTTAAGCTATAACCATCATGACAAACACTATATTATTATTATATAAACTAAATATTATTAAGTTTTAAAAAAACCTTATGTTGTTGAATCGAATAACACATGTTATTGGATGGTCTTTGTGTGATCTCCAATTGTAAACATCTCCCTCATTAAGAAAAATCCCCTTGTTCTTAGCTCTCCAAATTTCCTAAAGTATGACATTTTGACATTTATTGTTGGACTTGCTCAGAGTAGGACTGTGCAAATTTCAGTCTGGTCCGAAACTATATTTTTTATAAAAAAAAAATTAAATAACAATTTAGTGTGAACAAAAATTAAAATCAGTTAATTAACACTCGGTCCGGTCCGGTCCGGTCCAAAATAGGTTTATGCGGAAAAAAATTTAAATTAAATTTTTAAAAAAATATAACTATATATATATATATTTCTCTCTCTTTCATTTTACGGTTCGTTTATATTTACCGAGCATTCACTTTTTTTTTCTTTCTCAAAAATAAAGATATTTATTGGCCAAAATTATTTTTTCTATAAGCTTACGTCATCAATTCTGTAATTAAGCACAAATTCTCATAAAAAGGCTTTTCGATTTTATTCTGTATTTACGATTATTTTTTTATTTTTTTTATTTTGGTGTAAAGGAGGGTTAGTGGTCTCCGGCGTATCTGACGCGCTTATATTGCATAAAGGGAGCTAAGTAGTAATCATGCGGGGCATAACTTGACCCCTTACATCATCAGTTAAAATACATAAGACACCCTCCGGCGGGTCAAGCAATACATGAAAACCTAAAGGTAAATCAAAAGCAAACTTAGAAAGAAAATCCGCAGCTTTATTCGCCTCGCGGTAGGCATGACGAAACTGGATACTCAAGTTCCTTCTAAGTAAGTCATGGCATTTGTAAGCCAGACTAGCCAGAGAATGGTGAGAGGGTAGTGATTAATTCAGCAATGAGGAAATCAGTAAAGAATCCGTTTCCAGCAATTCTGAACGATAGCCACAATCCCACGCAAATGTTAATCCATGACAGATACTCCATAGCTCAGCCATGGGTACCGAACAAAGACCAATATTTATGCAAAACCCTTTCTGTCATTTTCCTACATTATTCCTAATAATTCCAGCAACAGTAGCACAACCATCCGATCTACGCGCTCCGTCCGTATTAATCTTCATGACTCCTATAGGTGGAGGCTCCCATTTAACTAGCGTAAGAGTACGCGGAAGAGTAATGGGCAACGCATTGTTCTGTCCCAGCTATCCAAAGTTTGTTTAGTCAAAACTCTCACATGTTGAGCCCGATCTCCAGCACCGCCACCATTTTGATAGAGATGTTCATTCCGCCATTTCTAGATCCACCAAATACCTATAATAAACAACTCCTTTCACAAAATACCAAGACTATAACGAACAGTAGAAAGAAGATTACCTCGTAACCAAGTTGCAAAAGACATCCGGAAAAAATCATGCAACACCTGTTGGGGAGCTAGATGTGTCCACATTGACCGAACAGGATAGCAATCCAGAAATAAATGCTCATAACATTCATTATTGGAGTGACAGTGAGAACAATCGGCAGAAGAAGTCAAATGTGGCCGCATCAATTCCTGACCACACAACACGCTGCCTTTAAGAAGTTTTCACATGAAAACCCGGGTGCGTTCCTGAGCATGAGACGACCAAATAGCACTATAAACTAAACCATCACCATGAGAAGTGAAAGTAACCTGTCGGAGTAATTTATAAGCAGAAGCCAATGTATAAGAACCCGAAGGATTATAATCCCACACCAAAGAATCAGAAGGCGGCTCCGAAGAAACGGCATAAGAATTTGTCGGCACATGTACAAGGTTACTTGTAGAATGAGGTGTGGAAGTGCCAGCTAACCGAAGGATGATTTCATGAGGAAACAATAAGTGCAGACAATAGAGGTCCCATCCTGAGCTCTCATCCCAATAAGAACGTACCGTACAACCCAAAGAACTAGGATCAATATCAGCAGTAGTATAGTTTATCAGAGGCAGTGGGGTAAGCCAACGGTCTGACCAAAATAAGATATCATTTCCAGTTCCTAACGACCAGCGGATACCCGGACGAACTACCTCTGAAATTGCCCTTAAAATGCCTGTCTAGATGAACGACGGAAGAGGAGTGAGCATGACCCGTAGGTCTCACATACTTATGACGAAGAACCGAAGCCCATAAGTCCTATGCATTAGTGAGAAAACGCCAACCTATCTTACCAACGAGAGCTAGATTTCTAGCCTCCAAATCATGAATACCCAAACCACCTTGTGCTTTAGATTTGGTAAACTCATACCAATGAATAATAGTATGCATAGGGCGCTTATCCAGTTGGTGCCCCCAAATAAAGTTCCGACATAACCGTTCCATCTCAAGAATAATACTCTTAGGGAGAATCAAAGCAGACATATTATACACCGGGATAGATGAAAGGACAGACTTAGTAAGAGTGATACGACCCGCGAAACTTAAAGTCTTACTTATCCACCCATTAAGTCTAGCATTGATTCAATCCAATAGGAATCGGAAAGTATCCTTAGTCACTCTAGCTTGTAAAACAGGAACGCTCAAATAATTTCCCAAATTACGTGTCACATCAACACCACTAATAGTCTCAAGGATGCTGCACAGGTCCCGGGAAACATTAGCAGACACATAAATTTTAGATTTTTGAAGATTGACACGTTGTTCTGAAGCTCTATAGAAAATATCAATACATTTCATCACAACTCTCATCTGAGCCACGGAGGCCTCTGCAAATAAAGTCGGATCATCAGCAAAGAAAATATGTGACAAAGGGGGGCCTCCTTGAGAAAGACGGATAGGTTTCCAATCACCCCTATCAACAGATTCGAGAATGAGATGACCAAGCCTTTCCGCACAAAGAACAAAAAGATAGGGAGAAAGCGGGTACCCCTGTCGGATACCTCGCTCAGGCATGAATTGCTCAGTCAGTTCTCCATTACATATGATTTGCATACGTGTGGTTGAAACACACTCACGGATCATCTTGACCCATGCAGACGGAAAACCTGCCTCATTAATAACATCCTCCAAAAAATCCCAACGAATACGGTCATAAGCCTTCTCTAAATCCAACTTAAGGAGCATCCGCTTCTTTCCGGATTTTTTCTTACGAAAAGAATGTACAACCTCTAAACCTCCTGCATAAGAATCACATTATCTTGGATGATACGGCCTGGAATAAAACTCCCTTGCGTTAGACCGACTAACACCCCCATAATCTCTTGTAATCTCTACACCATAACCTTAGTAGCCACCTTATAATACACGTTGCAAAGCGCAATAGGTCTAAATTGGGTTATAAGTTCAGGATTCCCTGTCTTAGCTATAAGAGTTATTAGCGTATCATTACTTCCACTTGGAAGGGTACCAGAGTTAAAGAAATTGGTAACCAAATCAAAGACCGACTGGCCAACAATATTCCAACATTTCTGATAAAACAAAGGTTGAAACCCATCCTTGCCCGGAGATTTAAAAGGACCCATATCCTTAACAACCCTCCAAACCTCAGCCATCGTAATAGGAACTTGAAGAGACTGCCAAAGGGAATCAGAAATATCCGGAAAACCATACGTGTCCACATGAGCAATATCCGTCGAAATAATATCCGAGACTGCAAAAAGAGACTTGAAATAATCAACAACATGAGCCTCAAGAATCTCGAGATCATCCACCTAAAGATCAGGAGCCGTCATTAGACCTGCAACCCAATTACTCTTTCGTCGAACCAAGGTCGAAAATGTGAAAAAAAAAAGTATTACGATCTCCACAAGTGAGCCATTGTTCCCTTGATTTCTGAAACCAAATTAATTCCTCTTGATCCAAAGTCTTCTCAATCTGAGATTTCAAGTAACACTCTCTAGCTTGAAGCCGAGTAGAAACATGAAGAGCCGGATTTGATTGAATGTGGATAAGTTTATCCATCAGTATTTTCTTACGTACATGCACGTTACCAAAGACATACCTGTTCCACAAAATAAGAGAATCTTTCAAATGCGAAAGAGAAGGACTAACCTCTTGATGCGTGATCCATGAAGACTCCACCATAGGATAGAAATCCTGATGCGACATCCATACAGCCTCCATACGGAACGGGCGTTTATCCCTCCTTACACGAGTAACGGGATTAGTTTGAAGGAGAAGTGGTGCATGATCAAAAGAAAAACGTGCCAGGTGTCACACATGTGCCTCCGGCCATTTTAAACGACCTGCCACATTTGTGAACACCCTATCAAGTCTTCTTAGAACCTTCCTAATTCCAGGGCGGCCGTTATCCCAAGTAAAAGGAGAACCAGTAAAACCCATGTCCAACAAACTATTGAAAGCGATAACATTCCGAAAAATATCAGCACCATCATGCACTTTACGTGATCCCCCATCACATTCATCTATAGACAAAGTACAATTGAAATCCCCCCAATAAAGAAGGGGTCCATAGTAGAAACCAACTCAGCATCAATGTTACACCAAAAGTTCTTCTGTCGTGTAACAGACGGAGGGCCATAAACTGCAATGATCCGGTAAGACTCCAACCCCGCAGTGAGTTTAGCATGAACGAACTCCCGAGTGGAGTTCACAATTGAGAGATTAAATTTAACATCATCCCAAAGGATCCAAACACCACCCTCAAACCCATTTGCTTCAACACGAAAACAACCTTTAAGCCTGGATCTAGCACATACACGGGAAGCACGATCACCTGAAATCCTTAGCTCAAAAATCGCCGCAAAGTCAATAGCATGGTGATTACAAATATACTTAAAAGCACGTCGGAAACCGGGTTTTCCGGCACCGAAACAATTCCAAAAAATGCAATTCATTAAAAAAATAAAAAGGTTGAGAAGAACAAACCGAGAGACTAAACAGTCTCTGTCGATGACATGACTTCATCAGAAGGCATGTTGCCCACAGTAGCACGATCTGACCCCGACACAAAAGGAATATCACCCATAGAAATAGCCTCACCAATCTCAGTAGGCATGGTAGACAAAACAGGAGAAACATGAGCTATTTGTGTGGTTCCATCAATAACTATAGGAGCAGCCAACACCATATCCTGAATAGGGGATAAAGTTGTTTGAACAGCGGGCACAACAACAGATTCAGCAGAAGGCAGAAGACCGGGAACAAGAACCGCCGGACGAGGTCTCTTCAAGACACCCCGTAAATCCTCTGAACCACCGCTTTTAGTCGATTGCCAAACCTTTTTCCTCGCTAAACTCCGCAAATGATTCCGACGTCGATGTTTTTCCTGAAGAATGCTCTCCTCCTCAGTCTGCTTTGGAGTTGCATTGAAAACAACTGGAGAAGGATTAGCGGATCGACCCCGGGAACTTCCAGCTTTACTCGACTCCGGTGCGTGCTCAACAACAGCTTTTGAAAAAATCTGAGCACCTTTCTTATTCAAAGCAGTAGTAGAAGGAGGTTGGGCACCCGTATTATGTTGAGGAATACCACTATCACTTCGTGTTGTCTGCACTCCAGCGTTCTCCACATACTTTCGTAGCCCTACTGAATTTTGAGCCTTAGATTTAGTCTTGCGGGATACCATCAACCATGGGCCGTATTCGTCGTCACCATGCAATCCAGGAACCATACTAGACTGAACAGTTCGATTGTCCAACAACATCCTTCTTATCATGAATATCCTTATACAAAACCTTAGTAGATTGCTCAGTAGGAGCAGATGTCACGTTTGTGGAAGCTTGTGCAAAACGATAAGCAACCGCTTTCGAAGATGGACAATGTTTCTTAAGACCCTCATACTCCACAGGGCAGCGCTTTCCATTAATGTAAATAGCTGTTTTTAGAGGTTTAGACAAATCTATCTCCACACAAGCACGTACAATTCTACCCCGGTTTGAATTAAGAGATCTGGAATCATTAGAAAAAGGGCTACCCAAACCCGAAGTCATAAGCCAAAGAATTCTTTCATCGTACCACTGCATAGGAACATCCGAAATCCGCACCCACGATGGGGCTGTGACTATAGAATCAGATGTCACAAAATCCGGCGTCCATCGTTTCATAATCAAACACCGACCAAAAACAGACCATGGACCTCCCGACAAAATCCTCAAAAGATCAGTTTTCGTCTCAAAGCGGACCATAAAATACCCATTGACAAGATCGACTACCCTTATATTGGAGGTCTAATTCCATAAAGCCCTAATCTTTCTTTCCATAACATGAAAATCAATGGGATAACCCAAAACTCTAAAAACAATAGAATTTTTCCAATTCGATTCCAAAGCCTCGGTAATATCTCTATTAATCACAATTGACGGGTTAACGTTCATATCTTGAGGATAAGAAATTGTGGCTTTGCCTTGGAGAGATGACCAATCAATAGACAGACTCATATCACCCATAACCCGGGCAACATCAAGAACCTCCATCCAAGATTTTTTAGGCGCCAACTGGGAAGTATCTGGTTCTGTATTCCCCGCTGGAGTAGTCGTATGCACAGGCATCACTATATCAGTCCGTGGAGAAGCAGAATCCCCATTAACATGTTGTATCACTATAGATCGTTTTTTTTTTCTGAATTTGTAACCGTAACCTTAGGACTGTAATCATCATCCATCTCCACATCAGCCGAAGTAACAGAATCTTCAATACCATGATCTCCAGGGGGATCACCATCCATCATCATGGCAATTGGAACCAATGGAGTTTCCTCCCTGCAACAATAATTTTGTAAACCACCGCAGAACCACCACTAGAGCAAATCCAATCTTTTTGCAGACAGTTAGGATTTCTAGAGGAGAGAAAAGAGAGAGGTTTTTGTTTTTTTCAAGGATTTCTGCCTTTCTCTAATTTATTATTTATTTTTATTGAACATCACTCTCTTAAAAACTTATTCCTATATTCACCCAAAAAAAAAATCTTCTCTTTTTAAAATTTTATTTTATTATATAGGTTTATTAAAATTATTATTATTACATCGAGTTAAAGTTAGGCGGACAACAAGTTGTGCCGTCAACCCGATCCTGCTAAACACTGCATTTGAAGACTTAGGTGACACAAAATTACCATGCAAGACTCGTTGCACCCTCTTGAAAATCTCTACGGCGTCAGGCACAAGGAAATCAAGCGTATCAAAAGCGAACGAAAAAAAACACGTTGGTTTTCAAGACAAGCTTTTTCATGCCTAACCACCTTCAAAGAGGTCGCGTTGAGAGCCGTTTTACCCACCACAAATTTTTTCCATACTTTTTCATTGAGCCTTAAATCTCTCCAAAATGTTTGCATTAATTAAGTCAAAATTTGACTTTATATATTTTATGGGTAAATATATTACCGTTCATTTATGTTCAGTTAATACACTTTACTTCTCACCAAAAAAAAAACAATTTACTTTTTTTTTGTTACATATATTTCATCGTTCGATCTGCAAGATGTATCTCTTACTTGTTTTAGATTTTTGTTAGGCATTGTATCTCCACATTTAGGGCCCGTTTGGTTTAAATTCCGAAAACGGAAACGGAATGAAAACGAATCTAGTCTATATGTAAACTCTTATTCATGAAGTTGTTGAGAATCATTCCTTGTGGTTTGAACTAATTGTAGTAGAATTTGATTAGTTTTAATACCCTATAGGGTAACAAAGTAGGGAAAGTAAGTGCATTTTGCATGAAACCAACCGGAATGATTTCATGAACATGCTACATATGTGGACGAGATTCGTTTCCATTTCGTTTCCGTTTCCGAAGCTACAACCAAACGGGGAGTTAGTCTTATACGAAAACATATTCAACAAATTTAACCTATAGACTTCAAAATAAGTATTTCTTGAAAAAAAAGTATTTCTTGAAACAAAAATAAATTAGAGTAATTAAGAAGCAGTTTATTCTAATTAGAGTAAACAATTGAAATTGTCAGTTACTTTTCAAAAATATTATATTAATATAAATTTACGACATAAACATTTCAGAATAATCACAAAATTTGAAGCGTATGTGGGCCAGTGGTTGGCCCAAAAGTCGAATAAATAAATAAAAATTAATGCTAAAAAAATAAAAAGCAAGTTAAAGGGTACCACTGTAGCAGTGCGGGGGTTGTCACGTACAAACTTTTGGGCCAACCTTGCAATACAATATACTTTGGCTTTTATTTTTATTTATACATGTTGGATCTCATGATACAAGGAAAAAATATAAGCAAATGATAATTTTATTATAAGCATACAAAAGTTAAGTATTATATGAGTATTAATTACATAGCAAACTTCTATTTTGACCAAAAACACCTACCAAACTTATATTTTAATGCTATGTACCGTGCTGACATTTACATCGGACCACAATCATTAATTTTTGGAGAAAAATGCATACTAACAATTGTTTATTGAAAAAGTTAATTTGAAATACTAATTATGTTTTCTAAATCGGGAGATCGAAAAAAAAGCCGTAAATGGATTAAGATAAATGAATTAATGGCTCGTTTGGAAGCGCCGAGAATAATTTTCGGTAACGAAATAATGATTTCAAATCAATCAAAAGTATGTTTGTTTAGAGATCTTTTAAACATGAAAGTAATTAAATTATTTTCATTTATTTCCCTCCCTCTTAACCAATTTCATTATATTTATATTCCACCACTTCAACCAAACGGACACTAAGAGTATTTAATTGAAGAATAAACAAGTAATATAATAATTTTTTTAATAATGGAAAGCAATTGGATTGGTCTACCTCCTAGAGATAGTTCAATCTAAAGCATCTTTGTAGAGATGAGAACATGAAGTTCGAGATCTTCAGAAAATTGGTGTTGGGGGTTGAGATTTTCAAGTGGGTCAATCATCACCAACACTGTTAGTTTCTCTGAAAATATATCTAATACGGATTTCGTCAAACAAACGAAGGTCCAGTCTAGAGTCGGATATAATCATCTCGACCTTCCACATACAACTCCACAAATCTTGGAGTGTCTTGATCACACAAATTATTATAGGCAAGATTTGTCATCTCAGGTGAGAAATGTTTGATAGAGCAATCCTCATACGTATTTCCAAACATTGGAGGCAATACAAGTATAGCTTGAAGAAAATGAAGTTTAACTTGAATGAGAGGACAAGAGAACAATTTGAGAATGATGTACCCCATGGTTATACACGAGACAACTAGATATGTTTGGTTATATATTGGTATTCAGAGAAGTTTCAGGTTACTTCTTTAAGTGAAATTTAATTTAGATAGTTACAATATATTTGTGAATAGTATTTTACATGGTGCATAAATTGTCCAATTGTGGCAAAGAGGCCCAGACATCACAAAGTCACATGCATACTACCAGTTGCATAAGCTATGCTAACAAACGAGCCGATTATGCATGATTTATGTTTTCTTATATTGTACTTACTGATGTGTTTTATGAGTTAACAACTCCCAACGTGTCTGTTTTATTATACTGCACCTACTATACGCATAATATTTTGCTTGATCTTTCTTATACTACCCTTAGTGACACTATATTTTTTTTAACCATTTGAAGTAGCTCAATATGCCTAGTTGTACCAGTTTATGTTGTTGTGTTTTGAAACTTATTAGGTTTTTGTTGTTGAATTTTTTTTTTCGATGCTAATTTTTGTTGTTGTTTTTGGAATGTTGATTTTTATCGCTGCACTTGCGGTTTTTTGCTATTGCACTTACTCACACTGTACTGCACTTACTGAATATATTGTTGTTTTTGGAATGCCGAATATATTGTTGCACTTATTCAAACTATACTACCATTACTGAATTTTTGTTGCACTTACTGAATTTTTGTTGTTGTTTCTATTGTTGTTTGGAATGCTAAATAATGAAATAGCGTGTTCTCTATTTGAGGTTGAATCTAAAGGAAAACAACCTAGCCATCTAGAAATTTTTTCAATTGGCTCACACTAAAGTTGGAGGAGGCTTGTTGAGAATACAATATTTTCACAATTATTGGTGTAAACATAATTAAAAATAATAGTATTCATATATTATCTTATTATTTTATGTATACTTTTATGTAAAATGTTCTTATTTATCAAGTGAAAACAGTAAGAAGCAAATTCAAAAGTTGATGAACTCGTTCGTAATTATGCACCTTTCAAAATCCCGTACTGAAATTGAGAATAATGTCATTGATGGGATGATGTACGAAGAAGAAATTCCTAAAAGACCGGTTGGCTTTGGATTTGGTGTCAAAAGAAGTAGCATTATTGGAGTGCATGGTATTATTAAAAAAGAGGATACGGATTTACCACAACAACCAACAATTAAGATGAAATGGAATACATGAAAGCAAATGTCAAATATATGGAAAAGGAAAATCAGGATCTTCGTGTAAAGGTGAAGCAAAGTAATGAAAGGGTTAATCAGAACTCTCAAATATTGCTACAAGCACTTAATACAATTCGTTCCGGATAAGGTTTCCGATGAATATCTTGAAGTTGCCGACACTATAAAAAATAAATAAATTGCGACAACACTTGCATCGACATGTATTTGCCGTCGCTATTGGTGAGTTGTTTGCGACGCCAATACATCTGTCGCTGTTGGTGTTTTTTTTTGCGACGAAATTGGACTACCGACACTAATACTCTAACATTTGGCCGTTTTACGCCGACATAGATACTTATCACGTATATTATTAAACAAACTTATGTATTGCCCGTGCTGCGCGGATTTGTTTATTTTTTTTTTAAAATTATACATATAAATAATATTAAAAAAATAAAATATATTCAAAGAACAATTAACTCATAATTCTCTTTCCTTTTATTTTGTAGGTATATGTACATATGACTAACTTAGTATTTTCATGGATAAACAATAAGTTAGTCTTATAAAGTACATATATTCACTTCACTAATTTTCAACAAACGCCTCTTGTCATTTTATATCATCTCCTTTTAATTTTTTTATCGATAAATAAAAGTTAGTCTAATGTGATAACCTGTATGAAAATGAAGAGTAAGGCACATACACTTTTTGCGAAAAACACGCTAGAAAATGAACTTTGCATCATCAAGTAGATTAGTAAGCCAAAAGAAGGAACCAAACCCAATAGAAAGTTTCCATAGAAGTAACAGAAAAGATCGCTATCGTCCATTGTTCACCAACAAATGTAATTATGCGTCCATCAAGACATGTTATTTATAACCTACCGTTCAGGTTTTGTTGATTCTGAATCTTAGCCACGCTAAAAAAATTTTATTGATTTTATTAGCTTTTTTGTAATTAGAATAGGGTTGTGCATCCGGTTCGGACCGTAATAAATTAAAAGAAATATATTTTTGCAAAAATTTAAAAATATATATATAATTTTTATAAATATGTACATAATATATATGATTTTTAAAAAATCTATAAATTAAAATTAATAAAATAGTTAAAATAATTAAATAGTTAAAATAATTAAATTCTGGTCCAAGACGGATTTTTCCGGTCCGGATTGGGACCGAACCAGAATTGTACCAGGACGGACCGAAATCGGACCGGGACCGAAATTTCCAAAATCACTAGATCGGGGACCGGACTGGACCGAAAAGCCGGTTCGGTCCGGTTCAGTTTTGCACAACCCTCTTAGATTTATTTACATAGGAAGTTTTAATAGAAGGAACAATAAGATCTCTAAAAAGATACGTAGGGATGAATTTTTTTTATAAATATTTAAGTAATTATTGATTCATTAGATTTAGTTGTAATTATGATTTGTTGAATTATTTAATTATAATTTCAATTTATTAATTAATATAGAAGATATGCTTAGTTAAAGTTGTTGTGATTTGATGCTTTGATATTTTTTCTGATGAGTAGGATGCTGACATGTAAAATATTTTATTATGATTTAAATTAATTATATTTTAATGACAATGTTGTAATTTTTGTATGGTAAAATTGTAAATGATTGCCAAAAAATCCTAGGTAACATGTTTCATTTGATTGACAAGTGACATTAGTGTGTTGTGTTTTAGTATATATATATATATATATATATATATATATATATATATATATATATATATATATATATATATATATATATATATATATATATATATATATACCTTTTTCATGTTTTTAGCATCACTATAACGTAAGACCCGTAACACTTTAATTCTCTCAATTAGGGTTTTTGATGCTTGAGCGGTAATTCGAAAGAGTCCATCGATCTCTCGCCATCTCCTCGCGATTTTAAGCCATAGAGTTCATCTCACCGACTATTGTTCCACTGCAACGCCTCCTTCTCATCTTTCCCCATCGCCAGCGTAGTTTGTTCTTCCTCCTCCATCACACCGCTCCATCTTCTTCTATTGTTTGTTCTTCCTCGTGTCCAAAGATGAAGTTTCTCCTCTTCTTCCCCACTTTGACATCGGCATTGTACTCGCAATTCCGAAGTCCCCCCTGAGGTATAATTAGAATATTTCTAGTTTTATTTTCTCTCAGTAGTAGTTTGAAGTTTTTGTTGCATCAATTCGGCCACATTTATCTATGATACAAACTAAGTGGATACTTGGATTTTTTACCATGAAAGTATAATTAGAATTATGTTAAACTTCTAATTTAACTGACTAAATTTTATGTTTTTGAGATGTGAATACATATTCTTTCACAACACTGATGCTTTATATCTCTCATTATTTCATACCTATTATGTTTTACGTAAGAGATTGATCTTCTATTTTAACCTACTGATGTGATTTAATGCTACATTTGGTCCTTATTCACCGTTAGGTTGCTAAGTCACAAGCTGACCAACTTAAGTTATTGCTTGTTTTATTCATCCTTGGTTTAATTTATCCTTAGTCTGATATAATACTAATCTTGATTCCCCATTTGTAAGGTAGAAAAATCGTGGGAAACACCTCTTATCAAGAGCTTAGTGTGTTTTTCCTTGCCATAAGGTAACTTATGTCAATTTGATGGTCTATTAGTATCAAGAATTCAGATATAATGAGATCGTTCTCAGGATATTCTCAAGTTGTTGTAAAAAAGTTATATCGAAAAGGTACCCATTGACTTAACATGAAAAATTATTCTCCACGAGACACACATTAATAGTTAAATGCCTAAATATATGAGACATGTTTAATCTCAAGTTTTACCCCTAAACCAAACCTTGCGACAAAGAAAATACAATAGATCTCGTATGTATCAATAGTGGAATGTCAATGTATGCTCAAGTTTTTAGTCGTCTCAATATAACATTCATTACGAGACTTTTAGGTAGATATTTAAGTAACCCTGGTTAGGATCACTAGAAAGCAACAAAAAGGGTTAAAGTGGTACTTTTAAAGGACAAATGACTTCATCCTAACTTACAAGAAACCAAACAAACTAAAGATCATTGGGTATTTTGATTCTATATATAACTACCTCATCCATGGATACAAAATTCATGACATGCTTTGGTGCATCCATTGATGGGGTATGTTTACGTAATTTGTCACAAATCTGCATGTGATAAATGGTATTGAAAGGCCGTTAAAGTTATATTGTGACAATAAGGATGTAACGTTATTTGCCAACAAAAATAGAAGTTTTTTTTAAAGAGAAACACATCGATATCAAATTCATGTTGTTAAAGAATAATGTTCAAAATGGTCAATTGTTGATAGAACATATAAGGACAAACTTTATGATAGAGGATTCATTGACTAAGGGATTGCCTCATTTAGTATTTCAAGAGCATGTTGTTCATACAAGGCTTGAAAATTCGTAATCCCTTGACTCAATGGGAGTTTGATTAAGGTGTTCTATGTTTTCAATTTATGCATTATAAATTTTGTGATTCACATTTTAACCTAAAGGTTGTTTTTGGATCTCCAAGTAAAGTGAGTCCATTGGTAGACATGTTTATGAGATCACATTCCATGTAAGATATATCACTCATCCGTACTCGATCTATGTCGTTAAATATAATGACATGATGAAAACAAAAGGTTTAGGCTGTATTTATGAGTGTTTTAACATTTTATGGTGCTTAGTTGGCAAGAATACACTAGTGTTTTTTTAAAATTTTTGGCAGGAGTGTTTGTGTTTTTATGAGTGTTTTTATAAACAAAAATACGATATTGTCCTTACTGTTTAACTTATTTACCTCTTTTACCGGGTATAATAATAACAATCTCTCACCTCTTCATTGTCGCCGATTCTTCGAAAAATAGAGAGTTATGTTCGCCGATCGATATATGTGGTCTCCATCCGGTGGCGGTTGTCGCCTTCCTCTTCCCCCATTGAGCGACCATTCGACTCCGGCAAACTCTCCACCCCGGCGACAAGTTCGTTTTTCTAGCTTTTCTCTCTTTCGCTTCAAAATGATATTCGAAGAAAAGAGAGCAATCGAGCACTGATCATGGAGATTGATCTCCGAGTACAAGGATTGTGTTAGGACACATTGCCCCAAAGGGGAAATGATTGATGATCTCTTCAAGCGGATTATTGGGTGAGATTTTATGTTGCTCCTGGTAATTATCCTATGCTACATTGTTTTGATATATATTGTGGTGTCCGGGTTTCACCTATCCCACATAATATTATTGACAATAAGGTCTATCACCCAAGGAATTATGATTTATATCTATGTGCGTATGCTGGAATGATTGTGAGTTTGGTTGAGACTTAATTGTTTTCAAGTGAAGTATCAGAGAAAATTGAAAATTTATAATCTGGGAAATTGTGACAGGGCACTACAAGGCCAAGTCATAATGAAATTGGTATATATCTCCCGATGATATGCAGGAGCTTGTCCACAATCTCTCGTAAGTGTAAGTTTTAAAGTCTCTCCTTTAAATTTAGATCTTGAGCAAATAAATGTCTGGCCTGTATCTCTATTGTTGATTATGCAGTTATCAGATGAGAACCACTACAATATTTGTTGGTAAGTTTTGAATGAATTTTTGTATCTGTTTCTGGCCTATTGAGTTTTGATCTTAAGATGGCGGTGCAGTATCCCCGGTGTGCTACCCTCACTTGGTTGCATACTAGATGGGGCAGTGGATGAAATTTGAGGAAGCATCGGATACATCATCTGGACATGGAAGTGTGACAGCCCCTCAAACTGTTTACCTGTAAGTGATTGAAACAAGTCGAACGAAGACGAAGATGTCTGGCGGTGGTGCAGTTGAGTGGCGGTGAAGATAACCGGCGGCGACACCTCATTCTCTTCGCAAATCATGCGGTGAAGATGAACGGCAGCAACTTCTTCACCGAAGATGAACGGCAGCAACTTCTTCACCTCTTCGGGAACGAGTCTGACTTCTAAAAACCAGAATCAATGTTACGGTTATATACCTGGTAAATTTTGTAAAATTGATGTGGCATAACAATATTTTTCTAAAAAAACACTATCCGTATTATCCGTGTCAAACACGCACAAGTGTTTTACAAAATCAAAACACTACAAAACACAAAACATTACCCAAAAAACCTAAAAAACACATACATTGTGTTTTTTATTTTTCTACCAAACACAACCTTAGTTATGACGATTGTGATGAAAGCCTACGTACGTGATCTCACATTGATATGCGACGGACCTGATTGAGATAAGAAAAAGTTTGTAAAACTGGTCAAGGCATGTACACATAAACAATTTGGTTAATATTATTGTTTTGGTTTATATGCAATCCAAGTGGGAGATTATACGATTTATTTTATGATTCCCATTGGACATACACGCGCACACACATTTTACCGTGCGAAAGGCTATCACATAATCATATTTTTTTATATGTATACAAAGGAAAATTAGGTTATCATCTCACTTACATCAAATATCTAAATCAAACCGCTTCATATATATATATATATATATATAGAACTCGCAAAACTAACGAGATTTGGTTGAAAAAGACGATAAATCTACACTGTTCATTTGAATTTTAGATCCCTTTGACCCGCTTATTAGACCTGATCATATCCGGACAGCCGCCCGAAAAAACGGACGGATATGAACATAGAGGGAAGTCCGACCGGGCCGAAAATCCCGGCCCACCAAGCCCGCCGGGCCGGGTACGAACACCACTATAGGCCCTAATCCCTTTGTGTTTTCTTCTATTTAAAAGTTCTTTAGGTTGATTACTTAGTGTGTGTTTGACAACCATTTTGAAGTAGTGTTTACTAGCGTTAATTAATGTTTGAGTTCTATCTTGTTATTTGAAAGACAGAAAAACACTACAGTTACGGTTTTTTGAGAGTGTTTCTAAAACTGTAAAAAATCAACTGTTTCAGTTTTTTAACTAGTGTTTGTTGAAAATGTCCCTCTTATCCCTACTGTTACTACTAATTACGGACCAACCATCTATTTGCAACCTTACCTGCGTCCTCTCTCCTCGACGAACGAAGAAGAACGGCGTCCCCTTGAGATATCTCTCCCCTCGAAGAACGAAGGAAAACGGCGACTGGCGAACATCTGGTTTCCGGCGAACACACATCTGTCTCTTAGGTTTCTGGTCATCGTCTCTTCCAGGTAACCCGCCCCAAACTCTATTTGTTTCTGAAATTTTTTGCTGAGTTTGAGCATTTTATCATGAATGCAGGTATTTGGGTTGCTGGATCTTTAATTACTGTCATTTGTTGGCTTTCTTTGCTTTGGCATTGGTTGAATTTTCCCTCACTGTTCGGTTTTGTTAGTATTTGGTTGAATTTTAATCACTGTCATTTCTTTGCTTTGGAATAGGTCGAATTTTTTGCCGAGTAAGTTCTTTCTTCATTATGTTTGTTAAAATGTCTGATAGAGAAAGAGCCTAGAAGTGATCTTTTTGCTGAGTAAGTTCTTTGGAATTGGTTGAATTTTTTGCTGAGTAAGTTCTCTCAAACTCAAAGATTCACCGTATTGATCTGTAGATCTGGTGCTCAACCCTCACGAATTCGGACAATTAGTTATAATTGATCGTCTCAATCTTGAACTACTGTTTGATTTCCCTACGGATACAAAAGATTTGAGATCGATAAGAGGTAAACATTGAACAGGAATTAGGGCGAAGAAAACCTAGTTTCTGATTCAGGCAGATTCGGCTGGTTTCTCGTTGAATTTGAATGGGGAAGAAGAAGAAGAGGGCAACCGACAAGGTATTTAGCTACTACTACGACAGGGAATTCGACGATGAGAAGATTTTAGTGCAGCATCAGAAGGCGAAGCACTTCAAATGTCACGTCTGCAACAAAAAGCATTCAACCGCTGGTGGAATGGTCATTCATGTTCTCCAAGTTCACAAGGAAACTGTCACCAAGTAACTACATATCCTCTTCTTTCCTTTGTAATTTACTCCAATTTGACTTTGTAATGTAAGCGCGTTTTCGTACTTTCATTATTAGGTTGAACCAAGGTAGTTGAATTTGAGAAATCATGTGATCCCGATAGCATAAGTTTCGTTATCATTGGTAAATTTGGGTCGTGGATTATGCTCGTTCAGCTCACTAGAGTCGGGTTAATCCATTCGGAGGCAGATAGCTAATTGGTTTCATAGTTTTCCATGCATACATATTCTTAGATTTTGGTTTCCGAGAATGTCTGTTATATGAGTAATGATTATAAGTAATTCTATGTTCTAATGTTTTATTGCTACTGCAGGGTGCCTAATGCTAAACCTGAAAGAGAATCGACTGAGATTGAGATTTACGGAATGCAAGGCATTCCGGCTGAAATTCGGGCTGCTCACTATGGGATATAGGTAATTACTTCATATATTTTCGTGCTGCAATTTATACTATTCTTCCCATCCCACAGCTTTTTACTTCCCTGTTCAGTCTACTTCCTTATATGCATTTATGTTTGTAAATGACGCAAATGCACTAGCTTTAAAAACGTAAATCACTTATTTGAATATGTTCATATTGGTATAAAATAAAATTAGGGAGTGATAATTCATCATCCGAAGCTTTTGTTGCAAACTTGCTGATACTCATCATCAAACATCACAATTTCTTGAAGTGTAGGCTAGGTGTTTCTTGATGCTTGCATGTCTCGTCTTTCTTCAAAAAGAATGGAAGCTGGAACTGCTATTGGAGCTAATGGTGCTCAAAGTATTGGAGAGCCAGGAACACAAATACACTGAAAACCTTTCATTTTGCTGGAGTTTCATCAAGTCCTGCGAAGAAGGATGTCCCGAATTCAGCAGAGAGATCTGAGCAAGGTGTTGTTACTGTGTATGTTGTCCTGATTTTGTTTGGTTATATTTGCTGCAAGATCTGCTATTACTGGCCCCATTGGGAAGGAATGTGCTGACTTGTGGCCTAGGATTGCAAGTGCAGCCAACGCCATTGTTTAAGATCCTTGGGAGTATCACATATGTCATGTTTTTTGTTCCTAAATTTAACTTGGAGACAATTGTATTTGTTAGTCAAAGACAAAGTATATCGGCTAGTTTTTTAATGGGTAAATGCATTATTTATTCCTTGAATTAAGACATTTTAATTTGCGCATGATTTGATCAGTGTAAATTATGCCCCCACATTTGTTATGATACGTTTTTATAAATGATATTTTAGTTTTTATATTAAAAATATCCCCACTTCTGAAAAAGATATTATTTATCATAACATTTTTATCAAATATTAAATGACTTAGTTAATTGTATCAAGTTTTATACATAAATAAATACAATATTACAGAAAATGATGGTCTATGATGCTACGTAATTAAGTCATGCTGATGGAATTTCATCCTCTATTTCTAACTTCTCATCCGATTAGTAGCAAGGGTAGAGTAGTCTTTTTCGTAAAAAACACTCTAAAATACTTTACCCTAACCAATCCAAACACTTCTCCATTTTTTAAAAACTGCAACAATTAAAAACCGAAAACACTATCCACAAAACACTCAAAAACTGCAACCCTAGTGTTATTTTTTTTGCTGCCAAACACACGCTTAGTAAAGTAAAGGTAGATCAACCTATCCGTTTTATTAAAAAAAAAAATGTTCTTAACTTACGTGAAAGCCTAGGTGGACCCCTCAGCGACTTGCATCTCACAGATTTTAGACGTTTCCTTTTTTTACCCGTACGGAGATAATATAATAGTGAAATAAAATAATCTTAATGTCGAATTTATAACTTACAATATTAAAATTTTCAATCTATTTATACATCGACTAACATTGGTTTTGATTCTCTCCCCAAAAAATATGTATTTTATTGCAATTTTAAGAATATAATGGAGTAGTGGCAGAAGACAAGTTTCTCAGTGCTTTTTTTTATATATAAATATAAATATAATAAACTAGTACCAAGACAAATTATTCTTAATCATCAAATTACATCACACATTAGAATATACAATTAAAAAAATTAGATTAAAAAAATTCATATTCATATCTTGATCCGACCTTATTTCCGGCCATTCATCAATCAGATGGCAAAAATATATACGCCATATTTGAATATTATACTGTATATTCTATCATTTGTAGGAAAGGACTGACACGTGGAAATGACCCACGTGTGATTTCAAGAAAGTTTAAGCTACTTGCCGAGGATGGTGCATTACTGCATTGTGGTGGCCCAGTGGGTCCTTCCCTCCTATTTCTGCTTATTTGTACATTTAACGTGAGTTTAGAGATTTAATAAATGTATAGATAATTTTCTTTATTTATCATAACAATCATGTACTTCGACGTTAGTTGCGTGAATTTTCAATTACGTATATGGGATATATAGCTGTAACTCTTATCAACTACACAAAGTGTGTAATTATGCTAACTATCATAGATTTACGTTCGATGTTTAAAAATTCCGTGATAATTTAGATTCCAGATTATAGAAGGGTAAAAAATTGAATAACTTATGGTGACTCGACCATTAAAAAATTATTAAATTGAGAATTTAACCTCAATGAGTTTGAGTTTTGTAAAATAAATATGAGTGAAATTGTTATTATTATTATTTGTGTCCTTCTCTCTTTCCTTCCTCTTTATTTTCTACATTTTTCAGGCGCTGTCACTATTGTTTTTTTAATTTATTTATTGAACTTCATCCACAATTTACTGTGAATTCATTCATATAATTGATTATGCAACTTTCAATAAAGTTTGATTTTTGAATTCGATTTAATATATATCATCTCTCTTTTTTTATTGGAATTTTTTTAAATTAAAAAGCGATTAGATTGGTCTTTCTCCTAAACCTAGTCAAACCTAAAACATCATTGCGGACGAGAACACGAAATTCTGGATTTTCAGAAAAATTGGTGTTGGGGGTCGAGATTCTCATATGGATCAATCGGTCAACAACACAATTGATTTTTCTAAAAATGTGTCTAATACGGACTTTGTCAAAGAAACGAAGATTCAGTCTGAGTCGGATATAATCATCTCGACCTCCCACATACAACACCACAAACTTTGGAGTGCCTTGATTACACACCGGTTATCACATTCGATTTCGATCTTTTAAATATGTAGTCTGATAGCCTCATATAGTCCGATTTTGAGGGCAAAGACATAAGCTTTTATAACCAAATTGAAATTATTTTTTGTGTCGCGTCTAACACCATATTTATTGTAGAGAGAATTTAAACAAATGTTAGTCTTGGATTTGGATACATACGAACCGACGAAATTTTGATTTGAATTAAATGTTGTTAAATTATAAATTTAATTGATAAATTTTGATTCGACTTATTCTCTTTTCGTGCTTAATCTGTAATTAATGGGCCTTGATAAACTTACCGACGAAAATCTTTATCCAACACCGTAGATATGCAGTTCACGTGAGTAGTTTTGATTCTCACATTAGAGGTCATGACTAAGCAAAGATATGCGTAGTTGGGGCCGATCTCAAGCCGATAGGATCCGATGAACTACGGATATTATAAATGTTGTTGTAGTTCAAATTAACGTAAGAAAATCTTCTTCAACTTCAATCTTGGATCCGTGCCTGAATGGTGTGCACTGTGCAGGGATTAAAAACTTGTTATATCTTATGATCTAGGGATTAAAAACATTGAAAGTCTCTCTTGGCTTTTGGCTGATTTTTGTCAGGTTAGGATTAGACATGTCTTCAGAGAGGTCAATCGTGTTGCGGATTTGTCAGCTGAGTTAGGTCATGGCGACCAAATGGTGTCAAGTTCATCAATTGGTTCAGTTGATGAACTCATCCGCAAGGATGCTATAGGGTGGAGAGTCTCGATGAGATGATGTACCCTATTTGCTTACCTTATAGTTTCAAAAAAAAAAAAACTCTTTTTCATTTCAAACAAAAATTAATGGTGTCACACACGGATCTTGGGTGAGGTGAAGTCTACTACAACCAACCTCATATTCTAATAAAAATAATTAAAAAGAAAAGAAACACGAATCTTATTTGTAGGAGTGGTATTAAACACTACGAGGGAGAAAGAAGTTTCATATAAATTGTATAATTTTATTACATTGCTCAAATAGAAATTAATCTTTTTTAAAAAAAATTATGCTAAAACTCATAACAAAAATAGCATTATTTTCATAAAGTTTTTTTTTCCCGTTCTTCTTATTCTTCTTTCAATTTGTATTATCACTACTTTTTCACTCTAAATACACAGTGATAGCAAAAAAAAATGAATTGTTTTTAGCCTACCCAAGTTTTCAATCTTTTATCCGTGCCTGAATGGTGTGTACTGTGCAGGGAGTTTACGTCCTATTTCATTTCAACCAAAAATGAAGATAACGAAATGCAAGGTGTTCGATCAAAAGTAAAACATCAAATTCAATCCTAATTTCATTTTAAGCAAACTACCAAACAAAAATAAAAATATGCATATTGAACAATCATACGATTGAAGATAACAAGAATTATAAGCAATGATTCCGGATTTGTTTAGGATCCCCAATTGTAAATTTCATATTGCCTTCACGTGCATCGCTCATAAAAGTATGATATCATCTCATGAGCACATTATATGGTATTTGAATACATGTGTTGTGTTGTGATGTATTGATATGATCTCTTGTGGATATATTATGATTGGTGTCTGACGGTTTTAAACCGATTTTTCTTAGGTAATGCCGATCATAGGAACGTTGCAATGATGTTAGCTGTAGGAAGTGAACAACCGGGCCAATGTTAACCCAAGGGTTGGTTGAACTTCTTTTGAAACTAATCGCTTACAAGCGAGTCTTTTGTTGCCTGTATGCAACTATGTTAATGTGTTGGTTTCAGGCTGAAGTTTTAGGACAGTTGTTCGGTTGTCATTTTTTGAAGTATCGTTTTGGGATAATACTAACTGCATGCATGATTATTTTATGTACATGTTTTCCAATATGACAGGTTGGATGTTTTCTTTATTTTATCGTGATTCTTGTTGCAAGGTCCTATTTGTGAAGTTGTTGTTAGGCTAACTGATGGGACCTATTGTGTGGTCCTTAACCTAGTGAAGTCTTGAGTTATTCAAAACTCGGGTCGCTATAAAAACCCATGCCTGAATCAACCCTCAAAGCACATCTCATTTTAACCATGTTCTCCAATTGCTATTTTGTGATGTTTGGAGCCCAACCCATGAAATTTCCTTTGATGCATATCGGTATTATGTTTCAATTGTGGATGACTATAGCACTTTTTTATGGATTTTTCCATGCAAATCAAAATCCGATATACCCCTTTTACTTTATAGTTTCATCAAACTCGTCACAAACTTCTTTTCTCAAAAAGTCATTTTCATTTAAACCGATAATAGAACCGAGTTCAAACCCCTTACACCTTTTTTCCAAAAAATGGGAATCTCCCATAGCCTTACTTGTCCCTATTCCCATCAACAAAATGAAAGTATTAAAAGCCCTCATCGGCACATCGTTTACATGTGCCTCACTCTTCTCCGAAATGCATCTTTACCTCTAATCTTTTTGGATTATGTCTTTGAAGTCGCGGTTTATCTACAAAATCGTCTATCATATCTATAACAAATTTAAAAATCCCATTACTTGAAATTATTTTCCATCGCCCTCCGGATTATAAATCTCTCAAAATTTTTGGTTGTCTTTGTTTTCCCAATCTTCGCCCATATGATAAACACAAACTTTTTTTTCATTCATTGATCTCCATCTATTTTCCTTGGATATAGTTCATCCCATAAGGGCTATATTTATCTCGATTATAATAATGACCAAGTGTGTATATCTTGTGATGTTCTATTTCATGAGAATATTTTCCATACAAAGCTTTCCATTCTGATACTCATCCCTTACCCTCACAAAATGAGCGTCCAACCTCTCTTCCAATCTTTAATTTGGATATTCTAGTTGCTGACCCACTTCCATCAAGCCCAAGTACAACTAAAATTTAGCATCCGTTGAGACCAAACCCTAATTACCACGTTGAGAGCCCAACTCTCCCTTCTAACTCCACCTCTAATAACGAACTCTTGCTCCCACATCTGACAATCCAGCCGCTGCTCCTCTATCCCCAACCCTAGCCAATTCGACAAGGCCTACCACTCGACCTTCCCACCCCATGAGTACACATTCCAAATTACAAATCACAAAACCGTTGGTCCGCACTGATGGAACAATTTCTTTGCCACTTCAATGCTATAATTCCCAAACCAGTCTTGATGAACCTACTTGTTTCTTTTAGACTGTTCGTTTTTCAGAATGGAGAACAACCATGGAAACTAAAATTTAAAGCTCTCCTATCCACTAGAACATGGACAAATTTATCCTCCAATGTATTGGGCATTAAATGGGTATTTAAAACTAAGTGGAAATTTGAGGGCTCTCTAAAGTGTAGGAATGCGAGATTAGTCGCCAAGGAATTTTATCAACTACCTGGATCGACTTCAATGAAACTTTTAGCCCAATAACCTAACATTTCACCATTTGCCTTCTCCTTTCTTTAGTTGCAAGAAACTAGTGGTATGTCAATATGTTGGACATACAAAATGTGCATGGAACTCTTGAAGAGAATGTATATGTCCCCAATCTCCGGGTTTTGTCAATTCTCAATTTCCTACTTGTATATACAAACTTCACAAATCCCTCTACGGTTTAAAACAAGCTCTCTGATCTTGGTTGTTTCGCTAAGTGATGTCCTCATTACTGTGGGTTTTAGTCCTTCTATCTCTGATTTCTCTTTGTTTATCTTTCGCCAAAGAAAGCACTTTGTTTTTTTTACTAGTTTATATGGATGACTTCTTGGTGATAACCTCTAATAATTCTCTCTCCTATATTATTTTATCTTGTTTATCTTACTAGTTTTCAATTAAAGATCTTAGTCTAACTCACTATTTTTTAGATCTTGAAATCAAGCGGTCTAAGGAAGGCTTCTCAATTTCTCAATCAAAGCATATTTGAGAAATTATCGAGAAAGTAGAAATGTGCTCCTCCTAGCCAGTACAAATTCCTATGGCATCTAACTTTGATGCTTCTACTCCATCTGAACCATTTGATGACCCACATAAGTATCAAAACATAACCGGGATCCTACAATACTTGACCATCACTCGTTCAGATGTATCCTTTGCCGACAACAAGATTTGCCAATTCATGCTCAATCCAACACTTCACTTCCAAGTTGTGAAGCGTCTTCTACGATACCTCGATGCCACCAAAGATCTATAGTTCATCATCTCTTCAAATCCACAACATACAATCTCCACATTCACTTAGGGTGATTAGGGCTCGAATAAATTATGTTGATTGACGGTCAGTAAACGCCTATTGTGTCTTTCATGGTTCTAATCTCATATTTTGGTCTTCAAGAAGCAACCAACGATTGCTCATTCCACAACAGAAGCGGAGTATCGAGCTCTAGTTATTGGCACTTGCGAAACTAATGGGTGCAACAATATGTTCTTAAAGAGCTACAAGTTCATCTTCCATATTCGCCCACAATATGGAGTGACAATATAGGTGTCATATACCTTGATATCAATCCAGTCCTTCATCACAAGATCAAGCACCTGTCAATGGACTATCATTTTGTTCGAGAGCGAGTACAATCAAAGTCCCTTCAAGTAACTTTAATCTCCTCTCAAGACTAGTTGGTAGATCTCCTCACCTAACCTCAATCCATTTCCCGCTCCTCCACATTACGCTCCAACCTTTGCCTTCGACATCTTGGATTAAAGGGGTGCTATAAACACAAATAATACCTAAACATTATCTTCTAGAATATTCATATGTATAAAGGCCATCTATTATGCATGATTGAGACGCTTATCACATGATCCTAGTGTGTAGTACAATTATACTATGGATAAATACAATGTAAGGTTATTGTGAAAATTCATAACAAAAAGATATTTTCTCCGTCACATCTACTCCTCTTTTGCTTTCTATTATTTTTACCAATAAAATAATTTATAATATTGATAGAACAATTTTATAATCATGAAAACAAGAAAGTACATGACATTCTTCAGGAAATTAAAAATAAAATTTGACAAAAGGGGTTCACAAGCCTTGCCTACTATTTAGTGGGGTGTTTGGTTCTCTAAAACTAAATTATCTTCAATAGTGAACCTTTTGACTCGTTTAATAATACAATTTCTTTCATTAAGAATCAAATCCACGAATGACAAAAAAAACATGTCATATATGAGGATGAATTTGACATTATGCCACTACCAAAAAACAACATCATCAGACGAAAAATATAACATCAAATGGGAAAACCATAATCTAGATTCACAAACTTATTTGTGATGGATCTAAACTTAACTATGTGATTACCTCCATCTATTTTATTGTCTAGAACCACAAAAGAGAGGTTATCGATCTTGGTGAAAAAAAAAGGTTTAATTCACCGATAAAAGCATAATCTTTTTCTTTTAAAGTGGGTTTGTAAAAAGCTATTAGATTGAAAGTAAAGTAAAGATCAAAATTAAGAGTGATTATTTGTGTATCATTAAGCCACTTCAAGGTTCTTGAAGTTGTATGTGAAAGGTCGAGATTATTATATCCAACTTCAATCCTATGCATGTCTTTAGAGAAATTAATTGTGTTTATGACCTAGAATGTCTTTCCATAGACGTGCTTATATGAACGTTCATGATGAAAAATACATATTAAACGTAAATATGGGAGATGCATCAGATTGTTCATATAATATTCACCAGTCAAATATATTGTTATCTTAGAAAATAAAATATCTTTTATATTGATGAACAAATCTTCTAATAACGAACGTAAACGTATTTTAATAGTAACGACCGTAAAAAAAAAAAAACTCAACTACTATTTAATATAAACGAACGTAAATGTATTTTAACCAACTACTCTACATTTAAGGAGCATAAAAATATTTTAACCAACTACGTGCTCTATATTTTAACCAACTACTCTATATATGTAAACAAATATTTTAACCAGCTATTGTATATTTAATGAACGTACATATATTTTAATCAACTACTTTATATTATCTAATTGCACAATACACATGATAGTAACGACCGTAATAAAATCAACTATTGTATAATTAACGAACATAAACGTATTATAACCAACTACTCTACATTTAAGGAACGTAAGAATATTTTAAACAAATACGTACTCTATAAATTAACTAGCTACCCTATATTTAAGGATTGTAAAAATATGTTAACCGGCTATTCTATCTATATTTAACGACTGTAAAATATTTTAAACAGACACATACTCTACATTTTAACTAGTTACTATGTGTTTAAGGATTGTAAAAATATGTTAAACAACTACCTATATTTAACGACCATAAAAATATTTTAACAAGCTATATGCCTAAATAAAGAATATTAAATTCACAGTAAGCAGTGGCGGAGACAATGGAGGTAAGGGAGAGGACTTTGTCCCCTGACTCGTTATATTAATGGATGTTTTGATTTAGAGTCACATTGGTTGGATGACTTAGATGATTTTCTATGTAAGGGTAATACATGAAGTCATGAGTTCGAGCAATCGTTTAATTTCTCATTCACTTATACATCATTTTATACATATTAATAATCAGAATCATAGTACTCTAAAATACAAACTTTTCCTGCTTTGGTTTCACGATTACTATTCGGGCAGACAAATAATACTAACGACACTACGAAAACGCAGTCTGCATCCGCCCCAACCTGGGACGGATGCAGACTACGTTTTCGCCACATTTTGGGGAGGATTTAGAATCCGTTTCCGTCCCAAACTGGAGCGGAAACGTTTATAAACCCTAACGTAGCTAGGAGTCGGAATTAAGCCGTTTTACCGAACGTGAAAAAATTCGATCAAAACGAATCCCTATTCACAACCACAACACGTTTAAGAAATCCGCAAAAAATGTCGACATATTCTGAAGAAGATGCAGAATCTGAATGTGAAAGTACAACCACACCGTTTGATATCAACAAGTACAGTGATCCGGAAGAACTTGTCACCCATCTTGAGGTAAGTGTACAATTATCACTTTAAAGTAATTAATTTTAGGGAAATTCCTCAAGGTGTCCATGACCATGAGATTTTGAACTTTTTATTTGGTAACCAATATTTTATGTAATTCCTTGTGGTGCCCACAAGGTTTTGTATAATTAATCTCCATAACCATTCATTCACTTTCCATCCAATTTTTCATTGAATTTGTATATTTGTGAACTATTTAATAAAATTTAAATTATTTTTAATAAATTGAATCCTAAATAAATTTAAATTTAAAACAAATAAAAGTCATATTTAATGTGGATTTTAGTGAAGATTTTAAATTGAAATTTTTATGCAAAATTCTTTACAACATTAAGTAGATAATTAGGTAACTTAATTTAAATAGTTATAATGATCAAAAAATAAAATAAAAAATAAAAAGCTTATATTACCTTAATAAACATATTTTAGTCATAAGTTGTTTTCCCTTAATTTTACACATGTTTTAGAGTAGAGATCCGAATTGTCGAACTTAAACATACATTATTTTAATTTGAATAGGATGTTTTGGAATATTCACGTGCAATTGGTACCGATTTTTCGTCCAAGTTTGAGCTCCGTGGATATTTTCCAGATAGAAAAAACTTATTGGGTTGGGCTCGGTATATGGCCAACTCAATGAATTTTGTGTTGGTCATAAAAAAATCATGGTTGGATAGAAGGGGGTTTCGTATCTTACAATTGGCATGTGATAGACACGGAGATGTCAGAAAGTTGAAAGATGTTGATCCCGATCATGTTCCAAGTTCTAGTCGGAAGAATAATTCGAAGAAGTGTAAGTGCAAGTTTGAACTTGAGGGGGCACAACTTGAAGAAGAGAAATGGTCATTGAGGGTTGTATGTGGAGTGCACAACCACGTTATTTCGTCGGTTCTAAGAGGTCATGCATATCCAGGACGATTGACCCCCACACAGGCAAAAAAGGTAGAGCGTGAATCGAGTGCCGGGTTAAAACCGTGTGCGGTTTATTATCCGTGCAATTAGAGGATCCTGACAATCTCACCACAATCCGGCAAATATACAATGCCGGTTTGAAGATTAGAAAGGTATAAGCCCAAGGAAGAGGGTCGTTGCAACAAGCACTTCATACGCTGAAAGAACGGGATATTACGTTAATACGAGGAGAAGTACGGAATCGGATGAGGTGATTGATTTCTTTATATCACATCCCGATTCGAGGCATTTGCTCAGCATGTTTCCTTATGTTATTGTGATGGACTCGACGTATAAGACCAACAAGTAAGTTTATAGTCTTGTTTTTACTTTGTTTCATAAACTCAATCATATTGTCATACATAACCATGTGAAGGTCCTCCAAGTCAGTAAGTCTGCTGAGTCTCGCCAAGCCAAACCATGTGTCCGGGTCATAAATATCCCTATGCCACCTCCGTACTCTGGCTATCCCATCAAGCCTCCTAATAACTTTGACCATCCCAGGCTCCTCCTATAATAATTTATTAAAATTCAAATTAACATTATCTTAGATTGATTACAAAAATAAATTATATATTTGATGGATAATAAATTTATACCCTCTGAGTCCATATCACGCTCGCTCTGTGGCCAGTATACCATCTCAATAAAACCTCCTCGTGAGGATGCTCCTCCTCCTGTGGATGCTCCTCCTCATGTGGATGCTCCTCCTCTTGAGTAGGCATCTGTGGTGCCTGCTCCTGATACTGCTCCTCAACATAATCGTAATAATACTCAGATCCTGCTGCTGCTCCTGCGGGGACATGTGTCTGCTCATGCTCACCACCTACAATGTCGTCTAGGTGTGGCTCGTCATCAGCGGAGCCTTCCGAAGTATAACCTAGGCGCAGTGGTGATGGTGCCCCAACATCCCCCCTAGTAGGCTCCTCCTCTGCAACTCCATCAACGGGCACCTCGACCGGTGTGGAGGCAAGTCTATCCCGTCGAACTTTAGCAGCTCGACGGGCAGATGCAGTGACAACTCTATTGTCACGCTTCTTCTTGTCTCTAATATTTTGCATTGCCATCTGATTTTTTTTTTCAGATAAAATTTTTCATTTTTAAATTTACATATTATATAATTTTAGATATATTTTGTAAAAAACAATCTTGCCGGAATACACAATTACAACTTGACATTCATTCATATAAGATCCAATTTCAGTTCTTCCTAAACTAACCGAATCTTCATAAACTAATGTTCAAATAAGATTCAATTCCAATTCTTCCTAAACTAACCAAATTTTCCTAAACTAACTAAATTTTCCTAAACTAATGTTTATATAATATCCAATTATTCCTAAACTAACCCAATCTTCCTAAACTAATGTTCATATAAGATCAAATTCCAATTATTCCTAAACTAACCAGATTTTCCTGAACTAATAATTTTTAAGCCTAAAATTAAAAAAATAAAAATAAACAACAAGAAATAGATAAAAACATACCTTAAACCGTTCTTTGAGTGTTCTTCCAAGCCTAGGGGGAGAATCCGAACCCTCCATGTGTATGCGATTAAGAAGAAGGAAAAAAAAATTCGCCGGAAACAACGACGGTGGCTGGGGCGATGGCGACGGCGGCGGCAGCAGGGAGGAAACCGGAGAGAGAAGAGAGGGTTTTCGCGTTTGCGGAATGAGGAGTTGTTTCCGCCCGAACCCTTAAATAGTGGGCTCGGACGTAAACGCATTCCGTTTCCGCCCTAATATGGAGCGGAAGCGGAATCAAAATCCGCCCCATGATAGGGCGGATTCTGTTTCCGCATCCGCTCCGTATTGGGGCGGAAACGGAATGCGTTTCGTCGTCGCCCCGTCAATAGGTTTTAACATGAGTATCCGAAAACATTTCCACCACACTATATATATATATAGTTCCAACAATCCCTTCCTATTCTTCTTTTTGCTCCGACAACAGCCTCCTCGCCTTCATCTAGTCATTCTAGTGTAGTCGAGCTAGCTTGCACCAATCTTCGTCTTGTCTCTCTTCTTCCAAATGTAGACGACCAACATCTCACAAATCCTTCATTATCATCCCCCGTTCTCTTTGGCTGTGTTCCATCCCAATGGCCTTGGAGTCGAACGAACTACAACTGCTCTAGGAGACATGCGTCATTCCGCCTTCTTCGCACCGAATTGGTAACATCCTCACTCTAGGTTGATTGTGATTGCCTCGTGTATATCATAATCTGATTTTGTGAATCTCTTGCTGGTTAATTGTGTAGGTACAACTGCTTCACTTCCCCTAATTGGCTCTAAGTAAATTTTCCAAACGCACGCTGGACTTTGGCCTTCCTTTCCTCTTCCATTTCAATCCAGGTGTAAGGCTCCTCTCCCCGTTTTGAATTAATGGGAAAAGTAATAGCTTAGGATGTGTTGCTCTTGGCATTTTTCTGTTCGGGTTATGTGCTTTGTTGATGTCTCAATTATAAGTTGATGAGTTTGTGGATTAAAAACACTATTTACACTGAATATTAGCATATGTCACATCAACATACACTCCATGTGCTCGACAAAATGCTCAATCCACAAAAAAAAAAAGAAGGGAAAACATGCTCGTCCATTTGGTACCACCTTAAAATTAAGAGAGGTAAAACCTTTTGGAAATATGAAGCCAGATACTTACAAAGAGTGAAAGTACAATACAAAAGTAAGCTTCATATTCACAGGGCAACTCTTCTTTCATCTCAGTCAGATTCTCAGGTTCTCTTCTACTCTTCAGCCTCTTCTTTGAGTGCTTTCCCTCGAGTACTCGACAGCGACGACCATAAAGTGCTGCGTTTCTTCTCAGGTTCTCTTCAACTCCACCGTAGTTCTCCAACCTCTTCACTAGATCCACTAGGATTTGTGCTCAGTGCTCACTGCTCAAGTGCTCAGCAGCTCAGGTCAGTCAGGTGAGTTCTTCTTTCACTGCTCTAGTGCAGTAGTGCTCAGCAGCTCAGTTTCTTGTTATTTTCATTTTAAACCGTGTCCCTTATGACCTTGCTTATAGAATGATTAATACGTAGCTTTCAGACACCTTATTATTCTATAGGAAGCTCGACCTATAGGAATCAGCAGCTCAGTAATAAGATCCTGCATTCTGGACCCACAGGAATCATAGAGCACAGATTCAGTAGTGTTAGAGATACAGATTTAGTAGTGCTCAGCAGCTCAGTTTCATTGTTCTGATTTGATTCAATTGCATCAGTTTCATTGTTCTGCCACTAGAATTGTATCAATGGATCGGGTGATGGATGATGAAAGCTCCACTAGAATTGATTCACACACCCATTTATGTACCCATCACCTGTCAAATGTTCAATATTCATTTCATTCCTTACCCACAACTCCGTGAGTAATTCGGGTGGGCTAAAACAATAAACAAAATAAATACTACATTTAATGTGAGAAAATTTATGTACATATGTAAATATGTTGTTGATATTAATCAAAATTTATTATGAAAGACTCGATTGTATTTTCATTAACTACTTATTAACACTGTCAATCTGTCATCAAAGATTGTAACATAGTTTTAAAATTATTTAAGAAGTATTTTCTTCCTATACATATTAATATCTGTTCTTGAATGTGTATTTGTGAGTAGTTTAAGAATTCAATAATTATGTGATGAAGGAAACATAGAGATTTATATGACAGTACAGACAATTAACCATGAATCTCATCTCTATGTATCTGTTATTGATGGTTATGACAGCTTGTATTTCTATGACAACTTAAAATTAAGAGAGTTAAAACCTTTTGGAAATATGAAGCCAGATACTTACAAAGAGTGAAAGTAGAATACATAAAGTAAGCTTCATATTCACAGGGCAAGTCTTTTTTCACCTCTTTTTCTCACCATCTTGTAATTTATGGGCAGAAGTGTTGAACAAATGCTAAATGAATCTCTTGAAGCATAAACACTCACAACTGCTCCCCTGTCGATGTTGATAACTACTGAACTTTGTCTACCCATGACAACCTCTCTCACCTGGTTGCCTTCGACGATTCTTGTTCGTGGCATCATCTAGATTTCAGTCATTTCACCAAGAGGGTATATTTTCTTCTTACTTTATTATATCTCGCAAGAATTTGGTCCGTCTAAATTATTGTTTATAACCTGATTGCAGTAGTGGGGGACTTATTAACTGGGTTCTTGGTTTTGTTATGCTTGTTGGATTTGGTGTTTATTTTTGATGCATTGAAATCAATTGCAGAACTTGCTCACTTGTTGGTGTCCTACATTTGCTGGGTTTACATTGTGCCCCTTTCTTGGTAATTCTAGAATAAGCCATGGTGTCTAACCTTGTTCCTCCTGTACTTTTTCTTGCTCTTCTCTCCGCCAGATTTCCTTTCTCTTCAGTTTTTTCCTTTTGAGGGAAAATTGTGGAAATGGATTTGATTTCAATTGGTTTGTAATTAGAGTTTGATGATGATGATATCAAACCTCCCTTGAACTGTTTGATTTATGTGTTGTATTTTGTTTTTTCTGTTTTGATGGTCATGTGTCATTTTTCATAGGGTTATTGAATAGGTATGTTTGTTTGTAAACCCTCTATTAGTATTCACTGTCTTGTCTTATACCTGTAATTTTTTACAAGTCGAGTTATGTCATTCCTAAAACACTATACATTATTCTGAAATCATTGTTTGATAGAAACTGAAATAAAATTCAATTAATCAGATAGGGTAAGTACCAAGTGCATAGCTGAATGCGAAACCGATAATAACAGAGTTGTGAATGATTTTTGCTGTTTTTATTTTTATCACCATTTACAGAAATAGTAATGAAAGCATTGCATTGGACAATATCAGTAATTTAGTTTAGAGTTATGAGCTAGTATAAGAAGTTGATATTAGTTGCAATTTCTTGGTGGAATATTGAATGGCAGTAAAGATGATCTCTCTTTCTCAGATTGGTGTGTACACAGTTTGGTTGAATGGACGTACTCTAACGGTTCTAGCTAGTAGAGTAAATCTAATGAATAGAAAGCACTGTCAGTAATGACTGACTAACTAACTGACTAACAGTAACAATGTAACATAACAGTACATATATGTAAATGAGCAGGTGAGTCAAGCAGACTCGACTGGCATCTCATATCGGCACAAGGGGCAAACATGGTCGGTGTCGAACCAGCGGAGAATGCAGGACTCGTGGAAGACGTGGGAACAAGGAAGCGTGAGGGACCTAGTTTGCCGTCAGATGGTGTCGATGCAGATACAACAGTCGGGACGAGTCCAGTCAGCCTCGAACCTCTCAGCACCCTCAAGAATCATCTTCTCTGCTCTCTTGATGATCAACTCAATAAGGGGTGAACGTGCAGCGCGCCTTGTCCTGGGGACGGCCTCCTCGAACGACTCCAAGATAGCCCTATCGAGCGCAGCAGCAGAAGAAGAAGAAGCAGCAGCAGCAGTGGGTGGAAACCGGAACTCGACAAAGTGTGCAGATGTGAAACTGCGGCCAGAGCAATGGTGAGCAGCGTTTTGCCGGATCGATTACTTGGTTCACGAAACTGCGAGCGATCCCGGCAACTTGTCTCTGAGGGAGGTGAATCAGGTGGTCCAAAAATCGTTGATAGAAATGGTCGCGATAGTGATCGTATCTGAGAAACGGAGTTGATTCAAAACAGGGGACTGTTAGGCAGGATGAAGTCCCGCTCACCAGAGACGCAATCACCAGTCGGTCGCAGCATTGTTCAGTCCGAACAAGCTCTTCTCTCCTTCGAAATCCAAATTGAAGCAATTGGGATGGCATATTCAAGAGCGCTGAAAGGGTTTCAAGAGTGATTTGGGCGATAAGTGATTTGGGGGTTTGGGCGAGAGCTGTTAATTGGGGGTTTGGGCGAGATCTGTTATTTGGGGGTTTGGCGATCACAATTGCTACTTCAGAGATGGCATCGCCGGCCTCGTTTTACAACGGCTCTTCTTTTCAAATTCAAGCCGCCGCGTTGCGTTGAGTTTCCACTTTCCTTCAAACAAAAGGCGGGAATTTTGTTAATTTTGTTTTTTAGACCAAAATAGTTAAGGAAGACTAGGTTCTTCTCGCTATCAGGTGTTTGTTGTCTGTAAGAGTGCAACTGAAATACGGTGATGATCTGGGAGATTTTAAGAAATTCTTTTTATTTTTTTTATTTTTTTGAAAAACTTTTTAATCAGATTGAGAAATTTTCTTGAATTACCGGATATGTGGATATGGATATGGTACGTTTTTAGATTTTTGACATTCCTAGATAATTGTATTTATATCTGGTTATTTATAAATATCCGAAAAATGATGTTAACATAACTTTTGAGAATCGATTTTTTATAAATCACATACATATTGCGCATAAAATAAGAGTCAAAAGAAGTCGATTTAAGAAAACAATTTCATAAATGTTCATATAAAATTATGCATTCTTGCTTTAATTTTACAAAATCAATTTTAAAGTTTTGATTTATGCATATTACACACTACAATTTGTTTTTTTTTTCTTTCTTGATTTTAAGTTTTTGCACGGTGTTACAAATAAGATAATATTGAAGTATCTTATTATCCTATATTTTAAACTTTCAAGAACATTATTGATTCATATTAAAATTTATTTTTATTTTTGAGAAATAATTTATTTTTTTAAACCTTTTAAACATTAAATAATTTTACTATATTATATTTTCAGCCTTTTGGTACATCAATTATCTCATATAAAATTAATTAATTATCACATTGTATTTCTAATTAGTTTTTAAAACCACAAACTCACGGTTGTAGCTCGTTGTATCACACATAAAATATATGAAAAAATGATGTTAAAGATAATTTTTTTAAAAAAAAATTTATAAATCACATACGAAACACGCATAAAATAAAATTCAAAAGAAGTCGATTTAAGATAACAATTCTATAAATAAGGTCTAAATAAAATAATTCTTTCTTGCTTTAATTTTACAAAATCAATTTTAAATGTTTTGATTTAGTATGCATATTAAAAGTTTTGATTTAGTATGCATATTACACATTACAATTATGTTTTTTATTTTTGCTTTCTTGATTTTGAGTTTTTGCACGGTGTTTAAATAAGATAGTATTGAATAATACTATCTTATCTGACATTTTTATTAATTTTTATTCAAAAAATATTTTAAGAACCTCTCTCCTCCATCCCAAAATTCACTAGGATTTTTTCAATTATATTTGTTATACATAAATTTATTGAAGAACCACTTAGGCTCTGTTTGGTATCAGATGAGTTTTTTTTTTAGATTCTTGTAAATGAAGATTGTTGGGATTCTAGAAGATTTTTGTGATTCTTTTTTAGATTCGTGAGAATGAAGATTGTTGGGATTCTATGAGATTCTGGTAGACGGGGATTCGTAAGGATTCTTTTTTTTAATATATAAATTTTATCAGTATGCCCTTAAAATTGTACACTTGATTTGCTGATTTTTGAAACTGTCTGTTTGCTTTGTTTTGCTGAGAGTTTAGGTTAAATCACAGAGTTAACGTACAGTTATTTCAAGAAATTGTTTAGTGTTGGTATCTATCTTGATGAAGAAATTACAGTGTGCAGAATACTACAAGAGTTGGGCAATATGATCAAATTGAACCAGTCACATAGTTTCATTTGCTAGTAGGATTGTTTTCTAAATGTTAATAAAAAAAGAGTTTTTCTCTCGGTCCTTAAGGTTTATACTTTTTCTTTTAGTATCCACCAAGTTTTAAAATTTTTCTTGGTACCCTCAATGTTTTACATATTTCATTCTTATACTCATTCTTAATATATTACATTATAAAATTATTATAAAATAATTAAAAAAATTATTTAAAAAAATTTAAAATTAATTATGACTTCATTATATTTAAAACTAATAAATTTATAATAGAATTAGTTTTTATATATAATTTTTATTTTCGAATTAAAACTTTTTTTTGAATTAAAATTAAATTTTTAAAAATAAATTTCGATTTATTTATTTAAATTTAAAAAAAATTAATTTTTTTATGAGTCTAGAGTTTTGAAAATATAGTAAATTTTTATTTGTTTTTGAATTAATTTTATATAATTTATTTTAATTCGAAAATTTAAAAAAATATGGTTTTTTTTAAATTTAAGAGTATGGAAAAGTATAGGGTTAAATTGAAAAGTAGACCCTTTTTGTATAAATGAGCACTAAGTAGGCTCCTTTTTATATCAATAAACAAATTATGCTCCATTTACTTATCTTTAAAGAGACAAATTATGCTCCATTTACTTATCTTTAAAGATTAAATGAAAGGGCAAATTAGGAATATGAAATTATTTAAGTCAAGCCCAATTGGTTTAATGAAAGCTCAAACCTAATTGTTTTAATGAAGATCCAAATGTTTTAATAAAAGACAAGCCCCATTGGTTTAATGAAAGTCCAAACTCAATTGTTTTAATGAAGGCCCAAATGTTTTAATAAAAGCTCAAGTCAATTGGTTTAATGAAGGCTCAAGTGTTTTAATAAAAGTTCAATTGTTTTAATAAAGGTTACGTCCAATACACAAGCTTCAGACAAGGCCCGATACACAAGCTTCGGACAGGGCCCAATACAAAAGCTTCGGACAGGGCCCGGTACACAAGCTTCGGACAGGGCCAGGTACACAAGCTTCGGACAGGTCCCGGTACACAAGCTTCGGACAGGTCCCGGTACACAAGCATATGACAGGTCCCGATACACAAGCTTCGGACAGGTCCCGATACACAAGCATATGACAGGTCCCGATACACAAGCTTCAGACAGGTCCCGATACACAAGCCTACGCTCGGACCCAATACACAAGCCTACGCTCGGACCCAATACACAAGCCTACACTCGGACCCAATACACAAGCCTACGCTCGGGCCCAATACATAAGCCTACGCTCGGGTCCAATACACAAGCATAGGACAGGGCTCAATACACAAGCATAGCACAGAGCCCAATACACAAGCCTACGCTCGGACCCAATAAACAAGCATAGGCCAGAGCCCAATACACAAGCCTACGCTCGGGCCCAATACATAAGCCTACACCCGGGCCCAATACACAAGCCTATGCTCGGGCCCAATACACAAGCCTACGCTTAGGCCCAATACATAAGCTTATGCCCGGACCTAATACACAAGCCTACGTCCGAGCCCAAAACACAAGCCTACGCCCGGGTTACACAAGTCTAAGCCAATTCAAGTTACACAAGTCCAAGGTCCGTCGAGTTACCCAAGTCCAAGGTTCATCGAGTTACACAAGTCCAAGGTACGGCGAGTTACACAAGTCAAGGTCAATTTTCCGTAATTATAAACTCAATTCTAAGTAAACACAAGTATTAAAATAAATTATTCTCATTCTTGATTCCTGAGATCAATATCAAATGAGCCTTATCAAGACAACATTATTAATATTAAGAAGGGTATTATTCAATGGAAAGCTTACATGAGGTTTATTTTTATGTATTGGTAAATAAGAAGGTACATGCGTGCTTCTCTCACATTACTTCAAAACCAAGAAAAATTACAACCATTCAAATCTACTAAAAGATGAATTACACATCTGCTTCAATTTTAAAAATAATCGATCGATGTCTCATTTGCTTCTCTTAACCACTCTCCTCCTCCTCCTCGTCTATATTGTCTATGGGGTTCAACCATCAGAAGAGGATGGAGGGGATCTCTAGTGGTGGCATAGAGCCATCGAACTCCGGCGTATTGGCGTCGGGATGATAGATCTTTGCTAAAGCATGTATGCTGACTTGATATCAAGCCTGTGGATAATTATAGATTAGCAAATTCGTTGCAGAGTCTAAGATGAAATGATTAATGCGTTCCATTGAAAAGCAGAAGAATACGTAAGTTTCACCAGTAGTACTTGTTTCTAGGTTCATCGCCATAAACTACACTCCTTTTGATCTGACTTGAGAAGAAATAATAACATCCCACTACAAGAGGTTGAAGGTTACACAGATACAAACATTATAAAGGAGCATATAGGTTTATTGATGCCAACCTTGAACGAATCCAGGCATAAGTAGCATAGCGTAACAACCTAAGGCAAGAAACTTTGTAATCCAACGATAGCCTACCCTGAACAAAGATAACAGATTACAAATGCATCCACCTAAAATAGTTTATCACATCTCTCAAACGCATATCTTGCAAAGAAATTTTAAATAAGAAGCAGTAAAGAGAACTAGTCGATACCATTCTGCACAAGTTTGGCATAGTCCAACTAAACCATTATAATATCCAGTATGATATTTCACAAATGACCATACAATTTGAAGCAGAAAATACGAGAAAGTACCCGAGATAACGGAAGAGCTTCAAGCTGAGCCGGGTGGCCAATTAAGTCTCGGAGGCAGCGTGATGCGTGACCAACATTTTCCCAAGCGACGAGTTCGCCGAAGAAGGCTGCAATTGATCGCAGGTGGAGAGAGGGAGAAGCGAATCGTGGCTAGAATTGTTCCTCCGCCGCTGCCTTTGGTAGATGTTGCTGGATCCGGTAGCGGAAACTTCATTGGTGTTAGAGGTCGAAACGACTCGATCGAAGTTGTAAGCCCTAGAGAGAAGAGGACGATCCGGTTGAAGGCGTCTTCTTCCAAACACAATCTGACATAGCACGAAAAGCGATTCGTGGCCGGCGCACACCGGCAAGCTCGTCTCCCTCTCTTCCATGCCTCAATCCCACCAACACCTCGCGCGCTCCTTGACTCAGACGATCCATCTGGTTGTTTGAAATCTGAGAAGTCTTAGGGCCGGGGATCTCGAATCCAGATCCATTTGGTTGTCAGATCTCAAATCTAGTCAATGGATCTGTTTGGGGTCATCGAGAGAGAAGAGAGGTCCGATAAAGAAGAAGTCTTCGATGGTGCCGGCCACCAACAGCTCGAAGAAGTCGATAGTGCCGGCCTCCACCACCGAAGAAGAACACACATTCGAAGAAGTATCTGTTTCCTATCTCAATTACCCATTATACCCCTTAAATTGATTGCTTATAAGATTAAAATTTATTTAAAATTTAGTAGGCCTAGTTGATTTTTTTAGTTACACAAAAGGCTTTATTGACTCGATCTTCTCAAAAGTATATTGTAAAATAAAATTAAACATAAAAATAATATTTTAATTTTCGAATTAAAATAAATTATAGAAAATTAACTTTACAAAAAAATATTACTATATTTATAAATTTCTAGACTCTTAGAAAAAAATCATTTTAAATTTAATTTGTATATTTTATTTTAAATCGATAATTAAAAAAAAGTTTTTTTAATTTTATTTTAAAAAATAAAGATTATATTTTATTTTTTAAAAAAATTAAATAAATACTTCTATTATAAATTTATTAGTTTAAAATTTAATGAGATCAATGTTAATTTTTTTAAAAAAAATTCTTTTGATTTTTAAAATTATTTTATAATAAATTTAATGTAATATATTAAGAATGAGTAGAAAGAGGAAACAAATAGAACTATGATGAGGGTACCAAGAGAAATTTTAAAATTTAGTGAATACCAAGAGAAAAAGTCCAAACTTTGAGGGCACAAAAAGAAAAAACCCTAAAAAAAAAAAGAGCTAAACTTGATTCAATCTAGTTGAAATAATTTTAAGAGATTTATTTAACAAGCCCATTTTCTTACCTTTTTTTTCCTAGTACTTGCATTAAATCTATCAGTAATACACACTATCAATATTTAATAGTTGACATTTGTATTCTCTGCATCAATTTGGAAGGACAACAAGTTTAACATTTAGTGCCGTTTGGTTGGAGTGGTGTAATGGAAACGGAATGAAATCAGTTAAGGGGAAGGAATGGAAATGAAATTGATTAGATTACTTTCATGTGTAAAAAAACCTCTAAACAAACATAGTTTTTGATTGATTTGGAATTATTTCGTTATCGGGAATGATTCTTAGCGATACCAAACAATCCCTTAGTCTATTGAGAAGGCCCATAACACAGATGTATCACATGCTGTCATACATTCTAAACGTGGGGGAATGGCATTTGGAGAATACACATAACTTGAGCTCATGCGCAAGAAGAGGCTGACGTGGAGCAAAGTGTAAACTAAACGTTGTGTGACTCCTGTAGTCCTGTGTACCCTAAATGGGCCTTGTGGGGGTATTAGCGCCTTTGTGTAATTATTGAGTTTGTGCAGAAAATAGAAGTTTTGGTTTGCAACAAAACAAACAAGCTATGCTATTGTCTAATTCCAACTTTAAAACCAGCCTTTGAACCCACTTACTCTGCATTCAATATAAAAAAGAAATGCCAATAGTCAGCTTAGAAAAATGAAAGCCAAATGACAACATTTAGCTTAAAAAAAATGAAAGCCAAATGTCAACAGTCAGCATAAAAAAAATGACAGCATCCGAATGACAAAATGGAAGCTTAAAAAAAATTGACAGCAGCAATTCAACTTTGAAAAAATGACAGCAGCAATTAAAGATGAAGCTACAACTTCTTCTCAGCAGTAACACAACATTCTAACGACGGGTTCGTTTCCAAGAGAACGAAAGATGAATGTGAGCTGAGCGTTTTTTGCTAATAGGATGGATGAAAGGTGAGGGTATGTAGGGTATAGAAATTAAAGAATTTCATTGAATCTCCTACGATCTTCATTTTTCGAGATTGTTTTTAAGGGATTATGTTGTAAAAAGAATACAATCTTGTATCTCCATCCAATGTCAAACAACACAAAAAATTCTATCTCCGACAATTCCGTAAAACACAATCTAAATGAATTTCTTAGAATACAATACCAAACAAGCCCTTAACTTCCTACATTTAGGTAAAAGTAAAAATAAAAATCTAAAATCATCTTGATCTGTGAAATTGGACAGAAAATTTGTCAGATTGAATTTCTTCATTGGGATACTTCTCTCCACTCATCACCTTGGTTCTATAATCAAATCTGACATTTATTTTTATTTTTATGATAAAAAATGGTTAAAAAAACTCCCAATTTCTGAAATGCAGATGCCTTAAATATGCAACACACCTTGTCCTGGGAACAACCTCCAAATATCAACCTTAAATTAATTAGTAAGTTTTATTTATATAAAACAAATATTACCGCATATCAATTTTATATATATAGTATTGTTTTATTGAATTTCTATCGTTAGAATTTTGTAAGTAAATTAGTAACTATAAATTTATGGTGTTGTATTCCGTTTGAAAAAATTTAAAACCAAGAATAAGAATTCAATAGAAATCATTTCTCTTCTCCTTCTAATAATTATTTAGCTTAACATTCCCGTGAGAAGGAATTAGCACATCTCATCTCATCTCCAACATATGGTATCAGAGCTAATATAAAAATAAAATGAAAATAATTTTGAGCGTAAATATGGAGTCGAAGTTCGAACAAGACAATGCATCTACAACTCCCAAAGTTGAATAGAAAGAATTACGATAGTTGGTCTATCCAACTAAAAGTTTATTTCTGTTCACATGAATTATGGAGTTTCGTTGAAATAGGATTTGAAGATGTTACCGATTCGGTTGCATATTAAGCGCTTAGTCAAGAGGCGAGAAGCTCGATCGTTAAATGAAAAAAGAAAGAAGGATCAAAAGGCCCTATGTTCAATTTTCCAAGCGCTGGAGGAATCTTTATTTCAAAAAACATCGTTGACGGAAACATCAAAAGAAGCGTGGGAGATCCTAAAGAAATCCTACAAAGGCGACGATCGTGTGAAGCAGGTATGATTGCAAACACTTCGAGCAGGCTTCGAGTCATTACACATGAATGACTCTGAATCGATTTCAGCGTACCTTGACCGAGTTGAAATTTTCGTTAACCAGTTACGTAGTAACGGTGAGACGATCGATGATAAAAGGGTTGTAGAGAAATTTATGAGATAACCGCAAAATTTGATATGTGATAGCCGCTATTGAAGAAGGGCAAGATCTTTCAAGGTTAACCCTCGAAAGATTATTGGGTTCATTGTCCTAGCATGAACAACAAATGAACCTACGACACAACACCTCTTCGTCCAAGTATGCCTTGCAAATCAGGGTGAATATGACCAACCATGGGAATTATCAAGGCGGTCGAGGGCGAGGCCGTGATCGTGGCCGATAAAGAGGAGGAAATGCTCATTTCTTTAATAGAGATAGAACTAGAGAAAGCAGTTCTATTGGAGGTGGCAGATGAGTAAATTTTACACGTGACAAATCGATTATCCAATGTTATAAATGTGACCGGTTTGGACATTATGCATCAGAATGTCGAACAAGATCTCAAGCAGAACGAGAAGATCATACTAATGTAACTGAAGCGGAAGAAAACTTTGCTTCTTGCTTGCAAAGAAGGATCAGATACGGAAAATTTTAGTGTTTTGTATCTTGATTCAGGTTGTAGCAATCACATGACTGAAAAACGAGAGATGTTCAACATCAGACGAATCAATGCAAGGAGAAGTAAATTTTGGGAACAAATCCAAAATTCCGGTGAAAGGGAAAGGTAGTATTAATATTACCATTGAAGATGTGTTCTATCTACATGGCCTATATAGAAATTTATTGAGTTCAGGAAAAGGGGCACAATGTCCATATCTACCATGGAGTATGCGACATTATGAGCAAAAATGAAAAACACATTGCAAGGGTCAAAATGACAAAGAATTGTATGTTTCCTTCGTCTCTTAAAGACATAGTTGCCATGAACTTACAAGCAATGATGAATGATAATAATTGGTTGTGGCATTTGTGGTTCGGTCATTTAAATTTTAGAGTTTTGAAATTACTAGTGAAGAAAGAAATGGTGACCTGTCTCCATCTAATCAACGCTCCTGATAGTCCTTCTGAGAGTTATATTATTGGAAAGCATCACCGAGACCCATTTCTTGTTTGGAAATCTACCCGAGCAAAGCAACCATTAGAGGTAGTGCATATTGATATTTGTGGACCAGTTGAGGTGGAATCACTCGGACACAGAAGATACTTTTTGCTTTGTGGATGATTTTACTAGAAAAATCTAGGTCTATTTCTTAAAAGAGAATTCTGAAGCATTCAACAAGTTTCAAGAATTTAAGAAACTCGTTGAAAAACAAAGTCGTTTCTCTTTGAAGACTTTGAGATCTGATCGAGGCGTAGAATTTACATCAAATGAATTCAATTACTTGTGCAAAAAAGAAGGAATTTATCGGCTAATTAACAACCAACTATACACCTCAACAAAATGGTATAGCTGAACGGTAGAACATAATAATATTTGAGATGGCTAGAAGCATGTTGAAAGCCAAATCTTTCCCAAAAGAATGACATGCGGGAGGTAACTTCTTTGCTGATTGTGATCCGATTTTCTATGAAGAAGATGTAGATGAGAAGAAATGGATCGATGCTATGAATGATGAGATTTACTCAATTCAAAAGAATGACACGCGGGAGGTAACTTCTTTGCCAGCAGGAAAGAAGCCTATTGGAGTCAAATAGGTTTACAAGACAAACTACTGGCCAGATGGACAAGTAGATCGATACGAGGCAAGATTAGTGGTTAAAGGCTACAAGCAGAAGCCAAGAATTGATTACTTTGAGGTATTTGCTCCAGTTTTCAGAATGGAGACCATTCATCTGATCTTATCTCTTAGGGCCCATGATAGATGGAAGATTCAAAAGATGCATGTGAAATCGGTTTTTCCAAATGGAGTACTCGAAGACGAAGTTTATGTTGAGCCACCACCAACTTTTTTAAAGGAAGGGAAGGGAAGGAAAATAAAGTATATCCAAAAACTACCTAAATGTGGACTAAATGAAATGAATAGTAAATTGGGTAAATTGACATTTATATCCACGGTTGCACGTTATTTACAAGATAACCAATCACTAACACATGCTTCCCTTCTTGTGTCATAGCGGTTCCTTGACTTCATTCCCTCACAATTATCGGATGATTCTTCTCTCGCTCCTCTCCTTGTTGCCTCTCTGAATCGAAATTTAGCCAGTCTTTTTCGGTTTCAGTCTACACACTCCTGCCGCCTCCTCCTCCACCACCCTTCCTCGGAATGAGTTTCCGGTTTTCCTATCTCGCTACAACAAAATCGATTTTTCATAGCATTAAATGATAGCGTTTATATCGTAAATGCTATAAATTACGTGGTCTGATTTTTCTATTGCGTTTTATAATCACGTAATTGCCATTAAAAATAATTGTTCTTTTTTTCCCTATAGGCGCGCATCTGGCAAAAAAAGAAGGAATACCGCCAAAAAAATATATGTTATGAAATTCTTTTTTTGGTGTGATATGTTATGAAATTCTAACCAAAAGAATAAACGCTATTGAAAACTAAACGCCAAACAAATAAACGCTATATGGAAATTAATCAATTTTTTTCACCCACTCCCCTTCTAACCAGCTTCCCTCAAGGCTCAAGGTTCTTATTGTCTAGCAGCGAGAAAAGTTAGGGCTCCAAGCATTCATCCTTAGTTTACCGGCGAGGCTCCGTTCACTATCATCGAACTCTCCTTCTTCACCGTTTCTTGGCTCTCGATCAACAACATGATTTCCCCCAATCGAGAGCTCATCCTTCCGGCAACCCTCGATCCATCTTCCGCCGAATCCTTCTTCCAAAAGCTCTCAAGTCATAGCTCAAGCCCTTCTTCTGGTTTGTTCCTTTCCCCTAGTTTCTTTTCGTACATGAACACCTATGAGATGAGCTATCTTCCCTAGATGCTATTGAAAAGCGGTTACTTCTTTTCTAATTTCTTTTTTGCTAAATTTTAACCTTGTTGATCTTGTTGGTTTACATAAGACGAGTTATCAAAAGGGTTGGTTTTATTCTATAAACACCACATGGTTGAAAGTTCTGGGCAAGATTTTTTGGTGCAGGGTTTGGTGATTGCGGCTTTTAGGGTTGTAATTAGGTACGTCTCCACACATTACTCTTATTTTAATTAATCTGTTAGTAGCATAACATATTATTGGTGGTGTTTTTTACTTGATTTGTTGGTGCTGTTCATATTGATTTATCTGTACCCTCAGTTCTAAGCTTGCATTTGATTTCTTCTTGATTGAGCAAATTTGAAGCATAGATTCAATATTGTCCTCTACTGTATTGTTTTTTGGCTCTGAATTTTTGTGAATTGCACTTAATTTGAACTTTTGCTTACTGCTGACCAAATTGCGTTTGAATGCGTGTTTGTATGTTATGTCATCAAACTGTGTGATTTGCATCAGCCATGGATAACAATGTGTATGTTTATGTACCTGAAACATTAATGAATGGATATATATATGGGTAATGTACCATAAAGTATACCCTGACATCTATGATTTTTCAAGCCATCACCTTCTTATCCCCTAGGCAGACTTTTTGAAATTCTATTTAGCTTCACAACATAGGATGTCATGCTTATATATTATTCCATATACGATTGTTTGCTTTTCCTCTTTTATAGTTCTTGCAAAATGAGTAACTAGTCCTTACTGGCATCTGTCATTGGATTATGAGAAGACCTAAGGCAGATGCTCATTGCAAATAAAATATATAATAGGATTGTTAACTGACCATTGGTGTCATAGGATTTTCAACATTTAGTCTTGATTTGTCAATGTCTTGTAGAAACTCAAATACAAATGATTAAAAGTCTCCCTCTATTTTTTAGCAGCACTATCTTATTGCAAACATAGGAAAAGTTTACACATTTAAGTTGTCGTAAATTCTCTTGCTTAAATTTTCAACTTAGTACTTAGAATTTTGGGATCTCAAACAATTGGTTTTTTGCTCCCCATAATCTGTTTTGTGCTGATTTAATTTAATTAGGGAGTCAAAAATTGTGATAAATTTAGGATCTACGAAATATAAAATTCATGATAAAAATTAAATTAGTCAACTAAATAGTGAACGATTTGTTGTTTGCCTTTTGACTTATGTTTTTGGATAGTTCTATGCATTGATTTAAATGACCATTTGATCATCTACTATTGACCGTCTTAATTTAGGATTTACCTTGTTGATTAGTTTCAGCTTCTTATTGAGTGATATGAGAAAAGGAAATACAATAATGGTGTTTTTCTCTCACTTGTCTTTCCAGGCATTGCTTTCATTCAAATACATTGTTTGAGAGTTGAGACCAACTGAAGGCTAATACGGTTTCTCGATCAAAAGGTAAAAATTTGAGAGCTGAAATATACTTAGTCACCCACACAATAATATTGCCTTAATGACAAAAAGAAATTGCACAAAAAAGTGTGTTATGAGCTCTATGAAGTCATAAGTTAGGATCTTTGGGCTGGATTGCTAGAATCCCACAATCGGCTGACAAATTGAAGTACATTTCAATTCTGGCATTTGATTAATTGCCAAAAGATGACTTACACAACAACCCCTTAAACTATTTATATGAATCGACCGGCCCTTTTTTTGTCCATAAGCGCGCTAAAAATTTTTTGTAAGGTTTACCGCCAAGATAAAACGCTATCTGAAGCTGCACGGTGAAAATACTTGTTTGATCTTTTTGATAGCGTTTCAAATATCTTTTCTTTTTGGTTTGTCATTAATGAATGAATGGCCCTATACCGATACATCAAACCAACCCACTTAGGGATAAATGATTGCAGCGGAGAAAGAGGCATCAAAGAAACTGACTTCATCATTATCAGTAACTTGAACTACTCTGATAATGCTTTTCTTTTTGTTCGCAACAGGTTGTACGTGAAAGGAATATACAATAACTCAAGATCGTATTATTGAGGTAAAATCGACTTCATTTTCTTATGTTAAATATATAGTTACATTAGTATTTATGAATCTATATTGATGAATAACTGCTAGATGAAAATTTTTGTTTGCAACAAGCTGGACTTGAAGTTATTTTTAACAATCTAATGAATTGACAATTACTTTGAGGGTATTTGGAGTATGACATTAGAAAAATTACTTGTGCTACACCAGGTTAGTATGATTGATATGGCTTGAGTGTATAAGAAGGTGATATTTGGAGTGTGGCATTTGTGATAGCAGTACCTCTTTTTTTTAGTGAATTGATATGGTTGAGCTGTTAATACAGTTCACTTGTTATAGAATCTGATCCATCAGGAAATCTGTATGTTTCTTATGTGATGATTGATTTAGATACTTGACTGATAGTTAAGAGATATCTCATTTTATGATATAAATGTAAAGTAGCGTGGCATGTTGATAAGGTTGTTTTAGAAGAAATATCAGTTGACACAAAGGAGCGTGCAACGATATCATCTCATTCAGTAAATATTTTTTTACACATATTTCTGCAGTAAATATTTTTTTACACATATTTCTGTGATTGCTATTATATTTTACTAAGTTGGTTATAATATGAAAATAAAATTATGTTGATTTTTTTGCTAGAGCGTAAAACAACTCAAACAACAAGTGCAAGTTGTTAGATTTAAGTTGTTAGATTTGAGTGGCTCAGGAAAGGTAGTTGTTGAAGGCCGGTGGTCTTCAAGTGATCCGAATCAGCTTGTTCATTTTGTTCCGTTAGGTCCTAATGCTATACGAGTTTGGGTTGACATACATAAGATTCCTGATGCAACACTTTGGAGGGTAACATCCGAGTTAGAGTGCATTGAAGATGTTGTTGCTACAACAATTGCATGGCCAGAAGACATAGTTATAATATGAAATAACATTTGGTTGGTTATCCATTTTAGATTAATATTGTCAAACTATATTATCTTGTAGAACAATTGTTTTAAAACTACTCATGGTTTTGTATCATTTTGAATCTCTTAAATGAAACATGATTTATGTGTAATGGTCTTTGCATTCCAATGTGTTTACGGAATTATTGTTATTTTGATTAGAATTGTCAATATTGGATTCCTATAGCGCTTATAGAAAACGCTATTGTTAGGTTTTATAGCGTTTATGGAAAACGCTATTAATGGGTTTTATAGCGTTTGTGGAAAAAGCTATTATTGGATTCTATAGCGTTTCCATTAGACTTTTCATAGCGTTAGGAAGAATGCTACGTTTGACCTTCCATAGCGTTATATAAAAGGCTGTAAATGACCTTTTTCCAGCGTTTGAGGAAACGCTATTATTGTGCACTTTTCCATAGCGCTTTTCATAGGGTTTCAACAAACGATATTAACGTATAATATTTCATAGCGTTTCATCAAACGCTATTAATGACGTTTTTTTAATAGCGTTTCAACAAACGCTATAATAGGTCCACTTTTTCATAGCGTTTGCAGAAACGCTATGAAAAATGGTGACCCTATTATAGCGGGTTTTGTCATAGCGTTTATAAAACCGCTATGAATCAATACTATAGCGTTTTTCACACGCTATGAATACGTAAATGTACTCAAAGACAGTTTATGTTGAGCCACCACCATCTTTTTTAAAGGAAGGGAAGGAAAATAAAGTATATTCAAAAACTACCTAAATGTGGACTAAATGAAATGAATAGTAAAATTGGGTAAATTGACATTTATATCCACGGATACACGTTATTTACAAGATAACCAATCACTAGACACATGCTTTCCTTCTTGTGTCATAGCGGTTCCTTGACTTCCTTCCCTCACAATTACCGGATGATTCTTCTCTCGCTCCTCTCCTTGTTGCCTCTCTGAATCGAAATTTAGCCAGTCTTTCTCGTTTCAGTCTACACACTCCTGCCGCCTCCTCCTCCACCACCCTTCCTCGGAAGAAGTTTCCGGTTTTCCTATTTCGCTCCTCTCCTTGCACCGCTCTCCAAGGAAATTTAGGGTTCCGATCTTCTCGGTTCTGCCTCCTATACTATACTCCCCCGCGTCCTCCTCCCTATCTTGAAGAAGTTTTTGCTCATCAAGTCTTAATTGCTTAGTGATGAGTTTGGCTTTGATGTGATCGTTTGCAAGGATGAAAAGTCACCTCGGTTTAGGGGCGCTTTCATCGTCAGCATTGCCAAGTAATTCGCTTCTTTCTTCTAATGCTTTTTAAGTTTCTAACAATTCGTTATTGTTAGCATGTTTTAGGCTTCCGTAAAATTCTACTTAATTTTTTTCAGAACACGTACTCATTCTTTGAATTTTCCAAGCAATTATAATTTCGAGTGGAAATTTATGTAGTTTTGGGAAGTTGTCAATTGAGAAATTTGGAATTTGGATGTGAAGAAATGGTCACTGGAATGCTAAATAAGTGTTTTGTTGTATCATGTAGTGTTGATTGATAAAAGGCTCAAAACCTCCGGTTACTAATCAATTGATTTCACTTTTTATATTTCTCATTTAATATTAAAAAAGAAGGAGGACTCAGATTCATTCATTTTTGTGTGTGTGAAATCTCAGATAATTGATAAGAAATATACACAACTTTAAGTTATAGAAAACACTTTCTATTTTATGTTAAAGAAAAGTGGATCTTAAATTCTCCAGACTTTTAAAATGGAATTTTTTGTATTAGTTTCATGTGAGTAGCTTGGGGAATAAGTTTGTGGCTTGTGGATTTGGTGGAAATGGTGATAGCGGGTTACCCGTTTCACCGTTTGATACTCTTATCTTAGGGTCCGACAATAATTTGAATTTTGGTTCTACAATCAGATTGCTTAAAAAGGTTATTCTACTATATATTCCTTCAGCCTCAAAAGGGTTTTCATTTTTAGAAAAAATGCTTAAACTTTTCAATTCTTGAAGGATTTTGTTTTGGGTCATTTTAGATTTTTGAAATTTTCTCTTTGGAATTCTTCAAGATCCATCTAAGTTGGTTGGGTATTCTACAAATTGCAATGCTAAGATGGATTAGAATATACTTTAGGACTTTTTATACTAATTGTTATTCAACGTGCAAACTGTTAATCATTGGCATGATTTTTGTGATTAGTTGGATGTATATTGTCAAATCAATCTCTTGTATATGATCCCACTTGACTAAAGATATAACAAATGAAATTAAGAGTTCTTCACTTATGAAGAAACAATATCAAAGTGATTGGGCAGGAACCGGGTGTGATCCAAAGCGTATTCCTCAACCCAGTTAAATTGATCAAGATCCAGCTCCAAGTCCAAACGAAGAAATCAAGTTCCGAAGCAGGTCCAATCCAAGTAGCTTAATCAATCTTTAACAAACAAGTGACGAGACGCATATACCGTAAGCGCTAGAATTTATCAAAGTAGACATTTCATTGTCTTCCAGACTCGCCAATTGACACTCTAGAGATTTCTCAGCTTCTCATATTTTCGACGATGGTAACTATCTCTCTGTATGTTTATGTTATGTTTCCTTTATATAGTCTTTGTGTCCGACTGTCCGGTACATGATAGCAACTTTTGTCCTCCTTGGATTTCGGTATCAGTATTATGATGTGTATTCGTACAGGTATGTTGTGAAGAATCTGGGCAGTTATCCATCTGTGGGTATAGCTCAAATCATGTATTGCTTGTGCTGATATTTACCCATCCCAAACACAAGTATCAAAATTGATACCGATTTTGAAAACGCACCCTGAGTTCGTTTTGACTGACTTTCAGTATATGTAGATTGAATGTAGATAGGTTGAATATGAATTTCTACTTTGTTGCTAATTCGTGGGTTGGATCTTGAGGGGTCAACATAGTAAGGCTTGTCTGGGTTTACTTTTAGATGTATTATATTCTTACAGTCCATGATTTGTAATTGTCTTTGGCTATTGTGAGGGGGTCTCTAATTTGTAAGACATTGTTTTACCCTCACATTGGGCGTACGTAAGTAGTTTGCAACTTGTTTAGACAATTTTGTGTTTTGCTTGTTGTTGCTTCTTTATCGGCCTTGTTTTGTTGGCATTGACAGGGTTTTAATTTCAGAAGATATATGCACTTCTCTTCTCTTTTTAGCCCAACCCTTCCGCCTAGGTTCTCTTCCTTCTGTTTCCCCTATTCCGATTTTCTTTCCTTTCTTCTTCTCTTCACTCTGCTTGTGAGGGGATTCCAAAGCAGATCAAGGTTCGTTATGAGCTTAATCGGCATCACTTCTCTTCCCTTCACTTTGCTCTACTTAATCAGTCTCCGATTTACGACTACTACTTGATATTATCATTTCAATTTTACAGTTTTTGCCTTCTATCTTCTATCTTTTTAGACACGGTCACCGTTGCCAACTCGCCATGTATCTCAAAATGGAGATAGGGTCATGATACATTTGTGCTTGCTATTTTCATACTGTTATAATAAAACAATAAATCTAGGTATACTGATACAATGGGTCAAGGGAAACATATTTTGGACCCATGATTAATGGGTCCGGGGCGACAAGGGTGCGAGGGGCGGAGCCCCCCGCGGAGGATTCTATCTATTTATAGAATCCTATCTATTTATAAGGAATTCTATCTATTTGTAGGATTCTATCTATTTATAGGACTCTATCTACTTATAGAGGATTTTATCTATTTATGGTTATAAATAGATAGGTTTAGGGTTGTATTCATAATCCACCAAAGTATATTGAAAACCCTAGCTGCAAGGTTTGTGCAGCAAAACCACAAAACGTTTTGTCTTCTCTTCTCTCTCTATTTCTGAAGTAACTCGCTGAAAGATCACAACAATTGGTATCAAGAGCAAGGTTGTCGATGAGTTCCGTTGCAAAATTTGAGGTTCAGCGATTCAACGGAACTGGCAACTTTGGTCTTTGGCAGCGACGAGTTAAGGATGTGCTAACGCAACAGGGATGTTGAAGGAGACAAAACCGGAGTCGTTGAAAGACGACGAATGGGAGGAGATGCAGGAGAAGGCAGCGTCGGTCATTCGGCTCTGTTTGGCAGACGAGGTAATATACCACGTTATTGATCTCAAATCTTGTCAAGAGATTTGGACCCAATGGGAGAAACGTTATATGTCAAAATCTTTGTCTAGCAAATTGTATCTCAAACAAATATTGTATGGGTTGAAAATGGTGGAAGGTTCTGACTTGGTGAAACACGTGAATATTTTCAATCAAATTATTGGGGATTTGGCTCGGGTGGATGTAAAACTTGGAGATGAAGATAAAGCTATGATCTTGCTATGTTCTCTACCCTTTTCATATGAGAATCTGGTGATGACGTTGACGTGTGGGAAAGACGAGATAAGTCTTGATACGGTGTCAACAGCGTTGCTTTCACAAGCCGAACGACGACAACATACCATTGAGAGTTCTCAAAGCGAAGGGTTGTATGTTAGAAGCAACCAAGATAGAGGAGGACGAAAGAGAAGCAAGAAGGAAGCAACAAGTAATCCAGGTCTAAATCCAAGGGTAAAAAGCCAGTAACTTGTTACTTCTACAAGGAGGAAGGTCACTTCAAACGTGATTGTTCTGCCAGGAAGAAGAAGTACGAAGATAAGAAGTTAGAGGAATCTTCAAGATCAACAAACGTGGTGCAGAAAGATGACTCAGATGGTGCAGATTCTGATATGCTCTATGTGACGTCAGACAACTACTCAGATGTATGGATCATGGATACGGGATGTTCGTTTAACATGACTCTGAATAGAGATTGGTTTGAGACGTACAAGTCTGGAACTTTTGGCTCCGTCCGATTAGGAGACAACAAGGCTTGTGATGTTGTTGGCATTGGGCAGATAAAAGTGAGGATGCACGATGGTGTGATTCGAACATTGACTGACGTGCGTCACATTCCAGCTCTAAAGAAAATATGATTTCCTTGGGGACTTTACATGTAAAAGGGTTCTGTTTCAAAACATAAAGGAATGTGTAAAGGTGAGCAAGGGGCAATGACAGTTATGAAGGGGGCAGATTACATCAGGTAATATCTACCGGTTAGTAGGGAGTTCTTTGTAGTGGAGTTGCAACCGTGGCTTATGAGACAGATTACACAACTCTGTGGCATATGCGCTTGGGTCACATTGGTGAAAGGGGATGATTGAGCTTCACAAGCGAGATCTCCTGGATGGTGTGAAGGGTTTCAAGTTTTGGGATCCTGTTGCAAAGAAACGGATGATCAGTCGAGATGTTGTATTTGATGAGCAAGCAATGCTTCTACATGCCAAGGAAGTTGAGAAACCTGCAGTTACAGAGACTGAATCCAGATCAGCAGTGGGAAGTGGAGCTTTCAGATTCTAGCACACCTACACCAACAGGTGGTGAGCATGATGTAGATCAACAACAGGTTGAGAGTCTTGTTTCTGGCAGAAGCATAAGCATCACAAAGGCCCCCTATAAGATATGTTTTGTAGAGATGGTTAATTATGCTCTAGTAATTGGCACAAATGATTCATCCAACTTTCGAGAGGCTATTCATAGTCAGGAGAAAGAAGGATGGGTAGGTGTTATGGCTGAGGAGATGGAATCTCTCCATAAGAACAGGACGTGGGAGCTGGTTCCTCTTCCAACAGGTAAGAGGGCAATAGGATGTAAATGGGTGTTCAAAAGAAACAAGGCATCTCAGAGAAAGAAGGCATAAGGTACAAGGCACGGCTAGAAGCTTCTGGTGAGATCATCCTGGGAGAAGGTGCCACACTTCTCAGAATGCAGCTGATATGATGACCAAACCGGTTACCGCAAACAAATTCAAGCATTGCTTGGATTTGGTTCATGTCACTCGTTGTTAGATGAGTGAGAAAGCCCCTGTCAAGAGAAACAAGGAGGATCTAGCGACAAGATCCTGGAGTTGTATATGTATTTCCAAATTTTGTATTAGATTATGTTGTCTAGGTGGAGATTGTTATAATAAGACAATAAATCTAGGTATACTAATACAATGGGCCAGAGGAAACATATTTTGGACCCATGGATTTTTTGGACCCATGGATTTTGGACCCGAAATTTGAATCCCATTTTTACCACGCGTTTGCAACGGATACTTTCATAGTTTTCACATGAAAACACCCAAAAAAATATTGTTCAAAAGAAAACCTGAAAATTAAAAACCAAATAAATGAAACGATATTTACATTCCCACGAAAATGTGCGCGCCGCACGCATTTGCAACGCACGCGTCTGCACCTAGTTGTCTTAAAAAGGCTTTGTATGGATTGAAACAAGCACCTCGTGCTCGGTGTTCACGGATGGACACATACTTGATGGGAGATGGTTTTCAAAAACGCCCTTATGAGCATACATTATACATAAAGTCAAGTAAGAAGGGAAACTTGTTGATTTTGTATTTGTATGTCGATGATATGATATACGCTGGAAATGATGCAACCATGATCCATGGTTTAAACAGGCGATGACTCTTCAATTCGAGATGTCCAACTTAGGGATGATGTCTTACTTTCTCAGCATTGAAGTGGTGTAGATGAATACTTGAGGAATTGCAACACAAGCAACAACTTCCAAGTTCCAACAACAATCATGTGTGACAACGTGTCAGCGATCACATTGGCTAAAAATCCAGTTTTTCATTGAAGATCAAAGCATATAGATATCAAATATCATTATATTCGAGATCTTGTAAATGTTGAAGAAATTCAGCTTGATTTCTGCAAATCTGAAGAACAAGTGGTTAACATAATGAAGAAACCACTTGCTCTATAAAAGTTCGAGAAATTTAGAGATATGCTCTGTGTCACTCAACACAACTGAAGCTAGAAGCGTTGCTGAAAAATAGATTCAAGATTGAGGGGGTGTGAAGAAATATCAACCGCATATCAATTGTCTATATATATTGTTTGTGGGGGAATTGTTTAATAGAATTTCTATTGTTAAAGTGATAAAACTAGATATGAACGATTCTCAACAAAATACAACAGATTTAGAGTGATCTTGTAAAAGAAAATGATTCAAGCTAAAACACAACAAAATTGGTGACGCAGTTCGGGTATAAAACCCTACCAACAAGAAACTAAACAAGAACAGTAAGATAAGAGAAGACAGATGATGCCAATGCAACCAAAACCAAGCTTCCAGTGAAGCTTGTGTTCGTAATCTATTATTCCCCACAAATCACACAAGATCTCTCACTTTCTTTCTTCTTCTCTCTTTTCTTTCTCTCGCCTTCTTGGAGGAAAGGAACTCAAGGAATCGGCCGAGGCTTCTACAGTGCCATCCAAGCTCTCTTAAGGAGCTTATATACCTAGGGTTGAAGAGGAGACGGCAACAACACATGAAGGAGTCACGTGCCTTCAATAATCCAAGTAGAGACGGATCAAGTCAAGCCCAGAGGAGTAAAGACCCAACAAGCAAGGAATTACATAAGCAAGCACGAACCGAACATATATTACACATACTAGCTGAAACTTATTAAGTTTCCCATAATAGCACAATATACATGATCACCATACATATTAGAGCATCTTAGGTTATGTTGGAATCACATTAGGATATCACTTAACATCTTAAGTGTCCTTGTATGTTATCCAACAAGTCCTAAGTCACCAACTAATGTGTAAGCATTCATATATATATATATAAGGGTATGAATAGTACAAGTAAAGGAGTTGTAGTAACTATATGTACATAATCTATTGTTTATATTAACATAACATAAAATTTTTGAGTAAATTAGTAACTATAAATATGTTGTTGTATTCAGTTTAAAAAAATGAAAAACCAAGAATAAGAATTCAATAGAAATCATTTCTCTTCTCCTTCTAATAATTATTTAGCTTAACGCATCCGTGAGAAGGAAATGGCAAATTTGATCGCCAACAAGGACTCCAAGATAGTTATATATAGGGTTATGCATTCGGTCCAAACTAGACCGGATTGGTGTACCGAAATTTTTAAAAACTTAGACCGGAAATCGGACCGTTGTGGTTTGATCTATTCCGATCCGGACCAGTTTGGACCGGAATAAAATAAAATAAAATAAAAATATATATTTTGTAAAAAACTTTTTTAAAAAAAATTTAAAAAATATATTTTTATTAAATATGTAATATATATATATATATGATTTAATATATATAAATTTAATTTAATAAAAAATATAAATATAAATAAATTCCGAACTGACCCAAAATTTATTATAACGATTAAGTGATTAACATTAAACATTCAATCGTATATTAGTTATTAACTTATATCCTAATTTCTTTTTATCATCTTAAACCTTAATATTAATTAATATAAATATTTTTTTATTAAAAAAATATAAATAATGTCAAATTATTAAATTGTTTTTTTATATGTCACGTGGACGTTATCGTGTGCTATTCCATTAGTACTAATTAGATATATGTCATTTTTCGGTTCGAATTATTTATGGTTTTTAAATTAAATTAGTTTCAAGCAAACTGGATCCGGATATTTCCTTTTCTCTTGAGTCTCGGAGTGATTTTAACTCGTAGGATCAGTTTCACGGATTTGCGGACCAGAATTCTAGTTCTTTCTAAACACATATGGAGGGGGGGGGGGGGGGTTTTTTAAAATGCAGAAATTTGACTTGGAAATTTACCACCCTAGTATATTTCCAAAACAAGTGATAAAAATATATCTACATCCACCAACTAACACGTTACCTAAAGTTCATTAAAAAAAATTCCTTTCAAAAAAAAGAAGAAGAAGTTCATTAAAATTGACCGGGGTCAACTCTGTTGAGCTCGAGAGTCGAGATCTACCTCCAGCATATTATGGCTGTCTCGATCGTCAAGCGAAATGTATGAGTAGTAATTCGTAGTTTTTGGTGGAAGAAAAATCAGTAAAGAATGAGGGTGGTGTTATCCCATGCACTTCAGGCGGAGTCAAAAAATTGTTTGAGGTGGGCGAAATTAAAAGTAATAAAAAAATTTATATAATAATATTAAAATTTAAATAAACTTAATAAAATATACACTAATACACATAAAATAAGTTGAATAAATTAGTTTATTAATATTATGGGTATGAAAAAAAACATAAATTAAAGAAGAAGAAAAAAAGTACTGCAAAATCACGTTGACGTTGTAAGATAGTGAAATAAAAAGAACATTTCAATTGTGAAATGTTTAAAAAAATAAAAAGCAACGAATCTAATAAGACTGATATGGACAGTGAATTGGAGACTGCAGTAAAGAAATTTATATTTTTAAAATAAAAATAAAAATGAACCTGTATTTTGTTCTTGCTAAATAACAAAAAAAAAAATGAAAACCGTAAAATCCCTTTACCCTCTGAGAACGCGCTTCTCACACGCCCTTCTCCTTCCTTTCTTCGACCGAGAAACAAAAATTCCAAAGGCAAACCCTAGCAGCCACCCTAGTGGAGATGGCATCCTCGGCTCTGCCGGATCGCGAGATGCCCAAAACTCCCACGCCCGAATCTTCCAAATTCCCTGTCAAGGCAGATCCCCTCTTTTCCAGAAACAAATCCCATCGGAGAGGCGATGGATTGGGCTTCCATTGTCCGATCCGGCTAAAGAAGAAGGGAGTCGGGTGCCCCGTCGCCGATTCCCATACAAAAAGACTCGCAAAAAAGCAGCGTCATGCTCAACCTTCAGGTTCATGGGGTATGGTGATAATCTGAAGTGGTTGCAAAGATGGGACTCAAGATCTCGCACCCTCGGTCGAAGCCTCATTCGGATTTCTTGTTCGATGAGAAGACAGATTCAGGAGTGGCCGTTTAACACGACTTCCGGTTTGAATGTTGTCTGTCTTTCGGATGATTGTTGTCTGCGCTTGGACGACTTCCCTCTTTGGTCTCGAAATTGCTCTGCGATCGAAGGGTGTTTGGCTACAACTTCTGGCTTTCCAAGTTCGATCTATGTTCTCAACTACAACAAAAACTTCGATCAATTCAATCCCAGGTTGCTTCTTTTCATTCTCCTGCTTGAAATTATGGACTACTGGATTGCTGATCATTTATGCTTATGCATTATGGATGTTGAAATGCTGATCAAGATGCTTATTTTTAAGCCTACCTACTCCTATGTGCTTTGTGTGAAAAACTTGATTAATTGGAAATGGAGATTAGATCTTGATCCTGGTCTCACGTGCCATGGTAGGAAAACTCATCCTGCTCCTATTAAAAAAGTTACATATATGCTTTTATGGCTCATAAGCCTTACCAATCAAATAAACGAAAATTTTGATGTAGGTTTACCCCTATCTTTGCTCGATATAGCCATGAGGAACCGTTATAGGTTCACCTGCGTTTCTTTTTTCGCAGTGTTGATCCTTGACAAAGTGTTTTTCTCTGTGATTAAGAAATTTATCAATTTCCATCCCTGCAAAGCCGTTCTGGTTTTCTCATATTTGATATACTCTGATTTAATCATTCTTCTCCATGTGTGCATCTGTGGCTGTCATTCTATGACTGTGAATTGGTTATTATCTAATATCCCTAGGATCATTTCCATCCCTTTGACTCATTTGGAGACTCTTCATCCTCCATGTTGGGCTCTAGGGGTGGAGGCTGATTTACAAAGGTGCGATTTTACTAATTACTTCAATAAATGGCCTCTGTATGTATTTCTATGGTTGCTGAAGGCTACTTCAGTTCTTAGAACATGGGTTAGAAAGTTCCACTCTTGTTTGAACCCCTTGTTGAGTTACTTTACTATAAATAATTGTTATGGATTTGACCAATCCGACTCTAACAGATCAAAAAAAACTGTCTTCACCTTACCATATGATGGGTCAGGAAAGTATTTTGCTTTCTTGCTCTCATTCTTCTACAATACAAAAAATAAGAAAGATTGAGGAATCGAGGGGTTGTTCTCTTATGACTCTGCTATCTTGTCTTCTGCATAATATGTTTTTACAATGGCTATACTCACTAATGACGATGTCATCTCTACAGGATTTCGCAATGGGCCTGAGGCTTTGTTTGATCAACAAATGCGGTTTTATCATGTCCAATCACTAGTGTATCCTCTTTATCAAGAGTGTGGAATTGTTATAATCTTGTTACCAATCCTTGTTTGCTGATCTGGATTTGTGTTTTGAAAAGATGTAAAAAGTATGAGAAGGTCCTTTATCATGGGCTACAACGCTTTTGTTCTGGGCTACAACCCATTAACGTTAATAAGGTCTTTGATATCACTGTCTCAGGTGATATTTCTGATTTTAAGCAAGGCTTCAAAGCCATAACGCCATATAAAATAAAAATCATTACTCACCATTGTCATGCTAAGAAAGGCTTCGAACAGTTTGTCCTATCTCTGAATGTGTGCAGCTCGCCCAAATTATTAGCAGATCAGCTGTCTAAATTTTCAACAATATTTTTAATTGGACTACTTGCAATAAATGGGCCAAAACTGACTACAATTATAATATCCGCTATAAGTGGACAACAAACCCTATTTATCTACAAAATTATAAACAAAAGAATTGCCCAATTGATATCTCTTGGTTGACCCGAATTATAACAAGGAAAAAATGCAAAAAATATGAGATGCCCTTTGTTTCATCTCAAGGGCCAAAACTCATTCCATCTGGACTACAACCCATTTTAATCGACTCAAACTGCGTGATTTGGGGTGGATCTAAGGTTCGGTTGCGGATCCAACCTGTCGCTTCATTTTACAATTTGGTGCACCCAAAAATTCAAAAATTAAAAGTACGCTTATCTAAGGAATTAAGATTACCTGGCATATATGTTCTCCTAATTTCTCTCTTTAAAAGCGTTAAATGATAGTCAGCTTTTGGAATATTAGAGGAATGGGTCGGAGTAACCTCTAGACAAACCTCGATGTTGTATGTAAAATCCACAAGATTAAAGTTATCGCTCTTGCCGAAACCAAATCTGAAAAACCACCTGAGGACTGCCTATGGAAATCCGCAGGATTCGACAACATGGCGTACTGCCCTGCTATTGGTAGGGCGGGAGGTTTATGCCTATTATGGAAATCCTACCAACTAAGTAACCAAACAATAAGTATTATACACAAAGATGACCGATTCATTTGCATTGAATTCATATGTCACAAGTCGAATTATAAAATGAATATCATTTTCGCTTATGCTCCTCCACAAGAAGCCTCAAAGAACCAATTCTGGACCTCAATTTCCACATTTATTCGAGAGTCCACCCTCCCTTGCATCTTGATGGGAGATCTTAACGAAATTCAACAACATTCGGAAAAACATGGAGGGGCCACAATCAACTCAAATAGATTTAACAGACTATTGAACTTTAAGAATTCATGTAATATGGAAGATATCCAAACTACTGGTAACAACTTTACCTGGAGGAAAAAACGGGATGGCCCGAGTAATATCCTTGAAAAATTAGACCGTGTTTTGGTTCATAATCAAATTATTCAATGGTACCCAAACTTAAAAACTAAAAACCACGCGTTCACCATTTCGGATCACTGCCAAATTACTTTGGAGTTAGAAAGAACGGTGACGTTCACCCCACATCCTTTTAAATTCGAAATGATGTGGACTAAACGGAAATCCTTTGAGAATATTGTTAAACAAACTTGGCGTTCCAACTATAATGGGAATGAAATGTTTAAACTTATAAGAAAAACCAAACTTCTAAAAACAAAAGCAAAAGAATGGAGCAAAACAAACTTCGGAAATATTTTCAAGCAATTGAAAGATGTTGAGTCGAAACTACAAGAAATTCAAAACAATCCAACTAACACGGTGAATCAAAACATCGAAAACATCCAAAGGAATCTCCTAACTAAACAAAATTGACTACTTTCTTTTCACCAAAGATATTGGAGAAAAAGATCAAAAAACACGCATTTGAAAAATATAGACACAAATTCCAAATATTTCCATCGTATTGCTACCGGAAGAAGAAATCGGAAACATCTAAAAGAATTTACAACCAGAATGTGTGTTGTTCTAACCTCTGAAGCTGAGATCCGACTAGAAGTAAAAAAAGAATTCCAAAGCAAATTTTCGAAAACTCCAATTGACCAATCTCTTCTTAATGAGAAACTACAACTTATCAAAAATAAAGTTAGCCCCGAGGACAACCTTCTCCTAACAAAATCTCCAAATAATGAAGAAATTAGAAATGCAACGTTCTATATTGGGTGTGATAAATCTCCCGGACCTGATGGTATGCCGGCTGACTTTTATCAAAAATATTGGCATATTGTGGGAACGGATGTGTCTAAAGCAGTGAAAGGTTTTTTCAGAAGTGGAAAAATGTTAAAACAAATCAACCATACTTTCATAACCATGATCCCCAAAACGGATAATCCCACTTCAATTAACCACTATAGACCTAGAAGTCTTTGCTCAACAATCTACAAAATAATAGCTAAAATTTTAACAAAAAGAATGGAATCTATCATGTATAAACTCATCCATCCTCTTCAAGGAGCTTTTGTGGCTAATCGATCAATTCATGACGATATCCTTATTGCTCATGAAAATTTCCACTCTTTTCGCTCAAAAAAGAGCAAAGAAGGATGGACAACCATCAAACTTGACATAGAAAAAGCCTATGACCAAGTTAATTGGGAATTCATCATTCTTATACTTAAAAAGTTTGGGTTCAATGATAAATTCGTTGGATTGATTAGGGAGTGTATCTCTACAGTGTCTTTCTTTGTTCTCGTAAATAATGGACCAACAGAGCAATTCTTTCCCGAGAAAGGACTAAGTCAAGGTGACCCCTTATCCCCTTACCTTTTTATTTTGGGAACGGAAATTCTTACACAAATCCTTCAAGACGATTGCAACAATTACGATAACCATATTGGTTTCTCTGTTTGTAGACAAGCTACACCTATCCCCTTCTTATCCTTTGCTGATGATATGATCATTTTTGTTAAAGCAAATGTTGCCTCTTGTCTAAGGGTAAAGCAAATACTGGAAATGTACTGCTCTATTTCTGGTCAAAAAATTAACTACCAGAAATCGGCTTTCCAAACAACAAGAAATACAAGTGATAATAATATCAACCAATTAAAAAATGCTCTAAATATGTGTCTCACCACATCCCTTGACAAATATCTTGGATGTCCAATCATAAATGAAGAGTGACAAAAGAAAATTTTAGTGAAACTAACCTTAGAGCTAAACAACAACTTCTAAAATGGAAAGCAAACTCCCTTTCACAAGAAGGTAGAAACACACTCATAAAACACAACCTTGCAACTAAACCTACATTTACCATGCAAAGCTTTATGCTCCCAAGCTATAACTTGGAAGAGTTGGATAAAACTTACAAAAAATTCTTCTGGAATAAAGGAGACCAACACAGACCCATTATTAGTTGGAACATAGTTTGTAAGTCAAAAAAGAATGGTGGCCTTGGGATAAGAAAATCTGTAATTTCAAACAAAGCGCTACAAATGAAACTCCTGTGGAAAATTATAGCAGAACCAAACAATATATGGGTTAAAACTATAATTTAAGAAATACTTAAAAAATAAGAACATTCTCCATTACCATTTGAAAGGTGGAGCTTCGTGGCAATGGAACAATCTTATGAAACTCAAAACCGAGTTCAAAAAAGGTATCATCTGGCAGATCAGAAACGGAAAAACCATAAACTTTTGGCACGATAGCTGGGTAACAACGATACCACTAATAAAAATGGTGCAAAATACCAACCAAATTGATACAAGCACTAAAGTTAGTCACTTCATTAATAACTCAAGAGAGTGGGATAACAACAAAATTGATAATGAGCTCCAAAACTTCATAAACCCGGATATTCTGAGAAAGATAAAGGAAACAATCATCCCGAAAAATGAGATCCAAGATAGACTATTTTGGAGATGTAATAAAAATGGATGGTTTTCTACAAAATCGGCTTATGACATGATTGAAGAGGAATCAAATATCCAACCAAACCATTTTTGTAAATGGATTTGGAAACTGGATACCCAACCCAATATTAAAAACTTTATTTGGAAAATTTCTGTTAATGAACTTCCGACAAAAGCACAACTTGACGAAAGAAAAATTGTTGTAACGAGGCATTATGAACTTTGCAATCATCATCTTGAGGACCTTCTACACCTGCTCTTGGAATGCCATCACACTAAACAAATTATCGCCAAAATCGATAGAACCATCTTAACCGAACTTAACAAAATTAACCTCCAAAATAAAAAAGCTTATGTCATCCTACAAGAAATTAAAGACAGAATAGGAACAAAAAAATTTACAAACCTTGCTACTACATGGTGGAGTATATGGTTCTTCAGGAACAAAATTATCTTTAGTAATGAACCTATGGGCCCTGATAATAAGGTTATCACTTTCATCAAAAACCAAATACATAACTGAAAAAACTAACATAACTGATAAGGATGATTACAACATAAAACACCAACCAAAAAGCTACATCTCAAACAAACGGAAAAAACACAATATTAAATGGGAAAAACCAAAACCTGGCTTCTTTAAACTTAACTTTGATGGATCAAAACTCGATTCGGGAATCACATCTATTGGATATGTTATTCGGAACCACAATGGCGATATCGTTAGCCTCGACGCTAAAAAAAATAATTTCAATTCGGTCATAAAAGCCGAAGCTTTTGCACTCAAATCTGGGTTACAAGAGGCAATCAAACTACAAATTAAAAAGATCGAAATCAAAGGTGATAACCTGTGTGTAATCAAGGCACTCCAAGGTTTGTGGAGTTGTCCGTGGGAGGTCGCGATGATTATATCCGACTCCAGATTGGATCTTTGCTTCTTTGACGAGATCCATGTTAGGCATATTTTCAGAGAGATAAACTGTGTTGCTGACCGATTGACCCATCTGGGAATCTCGACCCCCAACACCAATTTTTCTGAAGATCCCAAACTTTATGTTTTCATCCGCAAGAATGCTTTAGGTTGGACTACCTCTAGGAGGTAGGTCAATCTAACCGCTTTCCATTATCAAAGAAAAGAAAAAAAAAAAAAAACAAGTTGGTTTTGTTTTTTTGGACTTGGGTTGGGCGACGGCCCAGCAATACCCAGCCCTAAATCCGCCCCGATGCACTTGTGCACATGGTATTTTTATACGTCGCCGGCGTCCATATCGCAAAACCCGGGTGCCCCGACGACTGCGGTGGAGTCAAAATCCCCTTTCCGTTCGGGGTTCAAGCAGGATGTTACCTCGATTCCCTCTCCCAGCCAGATCTATACAAAATCAACTGCGATAATTCCACCGGGAAACCCATCCCAATTTTAGCAAGCCAGACGAGATCCGATGAGAATCGATCAGTCCTCAACATTGATCTCGCCGATCACACCTTACGTGTCTCCAATCAAGTCGGCTTTGCGTGCTACAAAGATGGGAAATTGCAAGATAACATCCCCAGGTTTTTCTATTCTTTTAACGCGGCACCGTTTGCCAACTCCGCCAAGAACAAGCTCGTCGCCGTCGGATGCGACACCTCCGCACGCGTCGGCGACAACGACCAGACCCAGGAATACTTCACAGGATGCATGACGTCATGCTTGTCCCCCGACGATATCCCCGACGGGGTCTGCTCCGGCATAGGATGTTGCGAGGCGCCCATCCCTGCTGGGATCTATATGCCGTACGTCAAGGTCGAGAGCATCAGCAATCACCGATCGGTGGAGAAATTCAACCCCTGTAGCTTCGGATTTGTAAGTGAACCGGGCGGCTACAATTTTTCGTCGGCGATGTTGAACTACTCAGCCTCGCAGTTTCCTCAACTCCGAGTATCAGCTATGCTCGATTGGGCCATTTTCAATGGGGCTAACTGCAGTGACAAAAAGGATTCCGGTAATCAATTGTGTGGTCTAAACACCCAGTGTGTTGATTTGTTTCTTGTGTTTCAGACTTATCGCTGCATTTGCTTGCCGGGATATTCCGGTAACCCTTACCTCCCCAATGGCTGTCAAGGTATATTTATGAATATGTCTGTTCTTAAAACCAGGGAAAATTTACTGAATCTTAGATCTGATGAATCTAGCTCATACATACAGATATAGACGAATGCTCGGATGCAAAGCTTAATGATTGCAATGGACCTGCACAGTGTGTGAATAAAATTGGGAGCTATCTGTGCACATGCCCAATTGGATACAATGGTAGCGGTACAGCAAATCATCCTTGCCTGCAGCAATTCACTGCTACGTCTGCTCATAACAAATTAATCATTTTAGGTGTGTTCATACTCACATGAGTCAATTTATATGTAACGGCTTCTTTGATATTCATATCTAGATATCAATATATGATATCGATATAGGTATCAAGATATGAATATGATTGATATCTATATCTATTTGATAGATTGTTGTATATGAGTTCTACCATGAAATGGAGGAAATTTGTGAAGATTGTCTTATGGAGAAAATATTTTTTTAGAGGAATAATGGAAGAATATTAAGAATGTAATATATGTGATATAACTGGTTTTGAAGATATATCATAAGAAAAGGAAATATGTTTACGAGTATATCAAGATATTATTACGTTATTAATATATTTATATACCAAACAACATGTATGAGCTTTTATTTTATATAGATTACTCATATTTGATATTTACATATTAATACCAAAACATACCCTTGGTGAATTCTTATTTATTTTAAAGTAATTTTGTTTTTGCAGGTCTTAGCATAAGCCTGGGCTCAATATTAGTTTTGTTATTCCTTGGTGGATTGTATAAAGGTTTGAAAAGAAGAAAAGATGTCAAAGTAAGAGAACATAACTTCAATAAAAATGGTGGGTTGCTGCTACAGCAACAACTTTGTGCAAGTGAAGGCGCAGTGGAGAGAACCAAGATCTTTAGTCACAAAGAGTTAGATAAGGCGACAGACAACTTCAACAACAATAGAATACTTGGACGAGGAGGCCAAGGAACGGTCTACAAAGGCATGTTGGAAGACGGAACAACCGTAGCTGTCAAGAAATCCAAGAATTGAAGGTTGATGAAAATCAATTAGGTCAATTCATTAACGAGGTTGTTATTTTATCATTGGTTAATCATAGGAATGTGGTTCAACTATTCGGATGTTGTCTCGAGACAGAAGCTCCCATGCTCGTTTACGAGTTTGTACCTAATGGGACGCTTTATCAACATATCCATAATCCAAGTGATGATTTCCACGTCACATGGAAAATGCGTTTCCGAATAGCAATTGAATGTGCCGGAGCTCTTGCGTATCTACATTCGTCGTCATCTTCTCCGATCTATCTACCATAGGGATATCAAGTCATCAAATATACTTCTAGACGAGAAATACAAAGCAAAGGTATCGGATTTTGGCACTTCCAAGACTATCGCTATTGACCAAACTCATGTTACTACATGTGTTCAAGGTACATTTGGTTATCTTGATCCCGAGTTTTTTCAGTCAAGTCAATTCACTGAGAAAAGCAATGTTTATAGTTTTGGAGTCGTTCTTTTGGAGCTTCTAACTAGCAAGAAGCCGATTTCCTCGGACACTTCTAAAGAATCGAGAAGTTTAGCATCTGAATTTCTACAACTGATGGCAAGTCCTGATGAACTATATCATATTTTGGATAATGAGGTTCTAAATGAATGTCCTAAGGAGGAGATTTACGCAATGGCGAATTTGACTAAGCGATGCTTGAGTCTGAATGGGAAGCTAAGGCCTACAATGAAAGAAGTAGCAATGACATTGGAGATGATCAAATCAAAGAATCATCAAGTGGTTAATTCTCCGATGGAGAAAATCCTTGAAGGGAATGAGGGGCAAATGTGGAATGATGAGATAGAAATGGTGGTTGATGGAGATGGTTTTACTTCTCTAAGTAGTTCAAGTTGTCTTGATGATTCCTACTCTATCGATGTGCAGCCACTGTTGTTCCATTCTAGCTGATGAGGAACTTATGTACTCTACGTAGAGGTGAAAATTTACTAATTTGAACATGAGAACTGTATGCCTGTTTTGATTCCGATTGTTGTATATTTAATTATTTACATTTACTGCTCATGTTTGGTAAATCGAGATTTTTTTTAGTTCAGTAAACAGGTTTTTTGGTAGCTTTTTGGTTAGTCTTTTTCAGAGCTTTAGCTATATTTGTAAAATATAAATATCTAATCAAAAAAATCTAAAAATTTGTTGATAAAATTTAATTTTAGGGTAGATTTGTATGGTACATTTACCTAAATGAATAGAATAATAACTTAAAATAGATATAGAACTAGCTTAGTACCCGTGTCTTGCACGAGATTTGTAAAAATTTTAAATGAAGTTTTTTATCATCAAAAGTAATATTGATATCATAATTGAATACATATAGAAGATATTCACAACGTAAAAAAAAAAGAATAAGTCTTATAACTAATAAATTCAAAATAAAATTATAAAACAATGGGTTAGATGAACAAAAAACTTTGGCAAATATATCATATGTACTTTAATGATTTTTATTTATTTATTTTTAAAAATGGAAAGCGGTTAGGTTAGGCTACATTCTCGAGGTAGTCCAACCTAAAACATTCTTGCGGATGAGAATACGAAGTTCGAGATCATCAGAAAAATTGGTGTTGGAGGTCGAGATTCTCAAGTGGGTCAATCGGTCAGCAACACAATTGATTTCTCTGAAAACATGTCTGATCTGGATTTCGTCAAAAAAACAAAGATCCAGTCTGGAGCGAAAATAATCATCTCGACATCCCATGAACAGCTCTAAAAACCTTGGAGTGCCCTAATAACACACAGGTTGTCACCTTCGATTTCAATCTTTTTGCTATGTAGTCTGATTGCCTCTTGTAAACCGGCCTTAAGAGCGAATGCTTTATCTTTTATGACTGAGTTGAAGTTATTTTTCTTTGCATCAAGGCTAAAAACATCTCCATTATGGTTTCGAATTACAAAACCAATGGATGTTACACCCGAATCAAGTTTTGATCCGTCAAAATTTTGTTTATGGAAACCCGGTTTTGGTTTTTCCCATTTAATATTGTGTTTTTTCCTTGTTGTCACATTAGTGTCCTTTTGTTGTTTTTTAATATCATAATCATCTTCGTCTGTTATTTTAGTTTTCCAATCATGTAATTGGTTTTTAATGAAAATAATTACCTTTTTATCAAGTCCAATTGGTTCATTATTAAAGATAATTTTGTTCCTAAAAAACCAGATGCTCCACAAAATTGTTGCGAGACACTCGAATTTGTTCTTTCCAAATTTGTTTTTTACTTCATGTAGTATTTCATGAGCTTTTTTTTATTATTTTGTTAAGATCATTCAAAATTGTTCTATCGAATTTGGTAATGATTTGTTTAGTGAAGGGGCATTCGATAATCAAGTGGGTCAAGTCTTCGAGGTGATGGTTGCAGAGTTCACAATGTCTTGTTACGGCTATTATTTTTCATCTAGTTTTGCTTTTGTAGGAATTCCGTAGATAGACATTTTCCAAATAAAGTTTTTAATTTTGGGTTAAGTATCGAGTTTTCAGATCCACTCACAAGCATTATTTGGTTGTAAAATGGATTCGTTCTCAATCATATCATAAGCAGATTTAGTAGAGAACCAACCGTTTTTACTGCATCTTCAATATAGTCTGTCATTCACTTCGTTTTTGGGAATGATTGTTTCTTTAATGATTGAATACAAAAGAATGTGGCATATCTCACGTGGAGAAAAGTAGGTGGTTCCACCACCAATTTTATTGGCTTCTATAATGAGCTTTTACATCATCATAAGCATCGGAAACTTCCTTATTACGTCTAATAATTATAAAATTTATAATGAAAGTATAACACAATAATATAAAATAGTATTTATCTATAATCAATGACTTCAAATCAAGTATGATCGATGAAGAAAGTCACACCTGCAAATATAAAAATAATGTGATAAGTTATAACAAATAAAAGAAATGAACATGTAAGAGCCTTAGTCTTTCGGACCGAGTTTTGTCCTTAGCCGAGTTTGGCTTTGGCCGAGATTGGCCTTGCCGCACCCGCGGGCATGTTTGCCGCCCCTACGGGTTTCCGCTCCCGCGGCCCAGGGAACCGCCCCCGCGGTTTCTTGCGGCTGCAGCCGGTTTTATTGACCGGTTGACCGTGCTTTACCTTTCACCCTTACTTCTTCCGTTTTACCTTTCTGAGCAAGGGTTCCATTTCATTCCTTTCACAGCCTTCCTACGTCCTCTTTGCTTCTTCATCCTTTTCCTTGATCTTGCTTGAGAATCTCTTGGAGTTTGCTAGAGTTTGGTGTGACTTGGTGTTGCTGAATGTTGTGTGCATGTTTGCTGAGCTTCAGAGGCTAGCTGAGAGTATGTTCTGTACTTCTTTGGATGATCACAGCTGTGGAGGTGAGCTCCTGGCTCCTCCTTCCCTTCTTTCTTTCTTGTTCTTCTTCCTTAGCTTAGGATTAGATGGATTGATCATAGATTAATGTTGGAATGTGTATGTATATGTATGTGTGTGAATTTGGATGAGAGAAGACGTGATTTGATCACGTGAAGAGCCGAAGAGAAGCCGCGAGATCGCTTTCTGCATCGTCGCCGCCCCCGCGCCTAGAAGCCGCCGCCCTTACGGAATCCGTGCCGCAGCGCCCGCGCCAGCGCCTTGCCTGCGTCCCTTGTCACCGCGCCTGCGGCTGCTCCCTGCCGTGCCTGCGGGTTGTCTATTCCGCCCCTGCGTCTCTTGATCACGCAGGTGCGTCTTGTCCAGGGACTACCTATAGTTGGGTAGCTCCTTTCCTTTCTTAGTATGGGGGACTTAGTACCATGCTAGGTATCGGATGTTGATGAGTATGATATAGATATGCCGGTTACGGCTTTCAGGTTTACGAGTTGGACATGATCCTTATGGATCCCTTGGGTCTAGGTGTGACCCCTTTGTGTGATAGGAGTTTGATATATATATGTATGCCTTGTATAGGCCGTGTTGTCCTTCAGTTTGGAGTGGACCTGAGTGAGAGTTGATCGTAGTGATACTACTTCAGAGGTTGAGGTAAGTCCATAGGACTTACTTAGCTACTATCCTTATATTGGATGTATGCTTGAGTGGTGTTTGTTATATGCTTTGTAGCATGCGATATGGTTCATTACCGACCTATGTTATATTGACCGCCCATTGTAGTGGTTGTGACAACTTACCTTTCATCCCGCAGTGGAGTCTGGGAAGTTCTCTGTAAGCTAGTTAGATCTGGTATATGGGAAGGGCACCTACCACTCCATATGGTATACGGGAAAGATGTGTGAAAGCATGTTGATATGTTATAATTTCTGATGTGTGTTTGTGCTCTAACATCTTCTTATATATATGTGTATGGTTAGCTAACGGTTTTATACCGTGTTGTAGATCCTTTGCAGGTTAGGAGAGCAGCAGAGTGATCTAGAGGGGTGATCTGTTGAGGGTTCCGTACACTGGGCAATATCGTGGGATGGGTAATTTATGTTGTACGGATTTCTGTTTTGACTTTGTACTCAGCAGTACTCTGTATCACCTTTTTGATATGTATATATATATATATATATCAGTTTTATGTTTTGTTTTAATCTATTGGTGTCTTGTTGTAAGATTCAGTGAACTTGTTGTCAGGCTAGGGTCATGATCCATTGTGAGATCCTAACCCGATAGCACCTTGAGTCCTACGGATTTGGAGTGTTACAGAACAAATGTACAATAACTATATAAATTAATATAATAGAGAAGTTGATTGGTGGCAATCAAAGGTTTGAGCTCTTTCTTATTTTCTATTGTGTCTGCTTCAATATTTTCATCAAAAGCTTCCTTTTAGATCGTGAGATGTGAATAAATTATATAAAGAGAAGGGGAAGTTGCATGCTACTGAATTAGTTTTCTTGAGTTTGAGGTCTCAATTGTTGTTGTATAGGGATGCCTTTTTCAAGGAACTTTTTTTGGTTTGCAATGGTCTCCGTGAGACTTTTCTTTGTTCTTTAGGCTTTTTCAAAGTATGTATCTATATAAATAAAAAAAAACTTCAATTAAAAATATATGGAATCAAGCAATTTCAATAATATTTGTAGAAAATCATAAATATTATGACAAAATTAAAAATTAAAAAGAAGATTTAACTTTGAATTAGAAATGTGAATTTTGTGAGGATAACACTCTAATCAAAACCACAATCAAATTATCAATTCTACAATTGCACCGCATAGCAAGCTATATAAAGGATGTGAATGAAGCTTGTAATGAGGAATTCAATGAGGTGGCTTAATGTTTTTATAAATCATGATAAAATAAAATATGAGATGGCCTAACATGGTAGAGACATGTGAAAAATATGAAGTGGCGTTATATAGTATTGAGTCAATACTATATAACGCCACTTCATATTTTTCACAAGTATCCGAATCCGATCCGAACATAGCAGAATCCGATCCGAACATAGCCGGATATCCGATCCGAAGAATTTTTAGAACAAGTATCCGAATCTGATCCGAACATAGCCGGATATCCGGAGTTTCGGATCGGATCGGATATCCGATCCGGGTATCCGACATATCCGAAACTCATTTAAACAACATAAAAATTGTAAAATTCCTGGATATCCGACTGTTATCCGACCAAAAAAATGATAATAAAACATTTCTAAAGTAAAATTTAAAAAAAAAGAACATTCTCTACACAATGCCAACCAAGGGAATCGAACCCAAGACTTGCGGGAAATAGGCCTTGCCTCAGCACACTCTCAACCAATTGTGCTAAGTAACTTTTGTTAACATATATGTAAAACATAACATATATCTATAATATTCTCGGATATCCGACCCAAAAAAAGGCCATTCCATATCCGATCCGTGTATCCGGGGAAATAGATCGGATCGGATTCGGATACGAGTTTGTCGGATCTTCTCGGATCGGATTTTTTTAACGTCGGATCATCAGATAGTCGGATCGGATTGATCGGATCGGATTATTTTGCTCACCCCTAGTATTGACATATGGCAATAGATTTTTTTCTGAATATAAATGATTGTCCATAAATAAAACCTATATATGTTTTTATAGAGCATGATAAAATAAAATATTCTTATATCTTGATTAGAAAAAAATTCAATTATTGTTTTTTTAAGGAAACAATATATCAAATTTCCTTATAAACTTGTGTCATATAATATGTTGGTAGCGGTAAAATATGTTAGTATCAATCTTTGCCTACATTCGTTTTCAGAATATAAATAATTGTCCATAAATAAAAACCTATTATAAGAATATTCATATATAATAATAATATATCACATACATTTCATTTAAAAATAAAGATAAATTTTTTACATATATATGAGATAATCTATTGAAATATTCGACTAACCTATTTTCTTATATTTTAAGCAAAAATTTATTATATATTAATTACAAAGTGATTGTTAAAATGTAAAAATATTTTAAAAGAAAATTGTATAGGATTACCCTATTATAAAATTATACTAAATAAGATATATAAGTAATAATATAATATTTGTATTGGTTGTATTTGCTCAGTATTTCTATTTTATGTAATAACTGACTATGTCAATTTTCTATAAAATATACTTTAAGAAAATAAAATAAAATAATTATTAGAATAATTAAATAGATAAATAAAATTGTTAATTAATAAATACCAAATTGTTTTACAAATATTCAAAACACTTGATTATTTAAAATGTAAAACTATATGACCAATCATATATATTTGGTTTAATACTATCTTAACTTAAAATAAAATATATATAGTGTAATTTTCTAAAACACAAATTGTATAATATTTGTTACATATTGAAAGTTATTTTTATTTATGTCATAATATTTTCTTATATCTCAAATATCATATCATTCTTGTAATTAAGAAACTAAATAAAATAAAATTAAAAATAATTGCCTAAATATAAATTAGAGATATGCAAATCCGACGTGGCTTAATGTGGCAGTGACATGTGGCAAAATCCTAGGTAGCTTAATGTGGTGATAACATGTGGCAAAATCTACTTCTGCTTTAGTATTATATATATATATATATATATATATATATATATATATATATATATATATATATATATATATATATATATATATATATATATATATATATATATATATATATATATATATAGTAGATTGAACTTGAAATAATATTGTAACACCCCGAATTCTGAGAATCCGGAGCGTTACTGGCTAGGACCTCACAGTGGGTCCTGACCTTAGTTTGACAACAATCACAACGGACCTTGCAACAAGACATCAATATTAATATACTAAATCTTTAAATAAAGTACTCGAAGTATAAAGACACGACTAGACATAACAACAACCAATCTCTAGGACGAGTAATTATAACGATAAAGTAAACTGCGTAATCAAGTAACTGAATTAAATAACCACAACACCTGCTCCTAGTACGGAAACCCAGCTGACCAATTCACTCTCGATCTCTCGATAGAGATCTAACCTGCATCATCTATCAACACGGTATAAACCGTTAGCTACAATTCTAATACTAAAGTGTCACTAGAGCACAAACACACACAAGGGCATATACAATAAATCACTCAGCATGCACGCACAGATCCCGGTTTATTATTTTTTCATTACGTGACTTGATCCATTCTATTTTTCCATCTTATCTTGTAACACAAGAGTCTCCCGACTCTTGCCCCCGTCCCCGTAAACCAGTAGGGCTGATGTATGTACCTCCTCCCGTATACCTACTGGACTGGTCGCGGGGCAATCCTCCGGCACCATCGGCCCGGACCGACGGTTACGGCACGTTATCATACACTTGTGCCTTAATTAACAATAAAGTACCGTGGTCTAATCCGTTCATTTTAATTTCTCATAATTTAACACACACCACTCACATGCACATTCAGTATAAAAACGGTACTAAGTGAGTCCTACGAACTCACCTTATCAATACTGGTCTCAACATCTCGTGATCTTGCCAGTCAGAGATCCGATTATCCTGTTCCACATTTATCCACTCTTAGAACTTTTTCAACCCTGAATTATGCGCGACTTATCATTCTAAGCAATCAGGGTATGATATCTAGCATCAATACCCTAACATTCTTGAACAACTTTGGTTTCGGGACCTATACGTCCATTCACATTTTCTTATCCATAGCATAGTAACTCCCTTGAAGTATCACTATTCTTAGAAGCGTATAATTATTCTTAACGTTATTAAGCCACTTAACGTTCTCATTCCCGTTCATACTAACATAACATCATTATATCCTTTCACTAAAGTCCCGCTAACTCGGTCGTCTCATAATCCGACTATCGTTATCTATCCATTTAATTACTCACAGTTGTCGTTCCGTCCAAAAACATAGCCTTTGTCCAACTCGTTTACTTCTCACTTTCAGGTCCTTCCAACTAATTTCACAACTATTGTTCATCCCAATGTTTGTACTTAACTCGTTCTCATCCTCTAAAATAATAACTAAGTTATCACACCATAATTGATTAAATATATATAATTCCTTATTAAAAATATTAACGGACATTAAGGTGACGGAAATTAAATTAATGGAAGGGAATCGGGTTCGGGTCTAACCGGATCGGATTGGTAGCACGCAACGGTTAAGGCGAGGTCGAAAAGGTCGGGAGTTCGACCTCAAAGAGCAGCACCAATGAACCACATTTCTGGCCGGTTAGGTTCCCTTACGTTCCGGGTTCTACTCCTGGGCAAGCAAAAATCTAGATGTTTTAATTCCTCACAATATCAGTGATCTCAGTGAGACTCGTACGACAACAAAATATTGTCAGCAGCCAAAGTAAAGAGCAGTATATATCGGGATCGAACTCACAGTTAACTAGGGTATAACATTCTTCCCCCTCTGCTTCATGACCCATGGGCATGATCTCGTCCGCAGGGTGGTGCAGAGTGTCGACGGGGGAGAGAGGGCGACGGTCTGCTCTCACGGTGAAGGAAGGAGGTGAATCAGACGGAAAGCAACAGTGGTCGAGGCACGAACGGAGCACAGGCGAGGAAGGAAGGGGAGAGGCGGTCTCAGCGTTCCGATGACGGCTATTGACAAGTGGTCCGGCAGAGAGAAGGTGCAGTGATCGGGAGGACTTGTGTTGCTGTGTGGAGCGATGCAGGCCATGGGGGAAGGAGAGCTGAGAGGCTGAGAGGCTGAGAGGGAAGACAGTGGCCGGTAGCGTTCAATCGGGCGGCGACTGGTCGGCGTGGATACAGAGGGTCGAAGAGAGGAGAGGGAGGTGTACAGAGGAGAGTCGCGGCATGGAAGCTTGCTATTGGAGTGGGGCGAGGTATCCCGGTTCATTCACTTCTTCAACCCGCCATAACGTTCGGTATGTAACGCTCGTCTTCAAGTCGGTGTAACTCCGATCTTCATCCGTCTTCAATGTCCTAATAAATTATCCGCAACGGTCGGGACTTACTGAGGAGGCCGCTAAACGTTGAAGATGACGTGAGGAGGGAGAAGAGCAAGGGAGGCGCCGGTCTTGCTTGGCCCACCAGAGGAAAGTCATCCACCTTGGCCCAATTGAAGAATAAGGAGATTTAAAACACAAATGGGCCATCTGGGCCTGGAAAGTGAATGGAGACAAATGGCCCTCTGACCTGGAACTTCAAGGCCGGTCCGGTCCACGGCATCAAGGAATTTTGGTTCAAGTATAAAAAATATGCCGGTTTAGTTCGATAAGTATTGGCATTCGGTGCGGTCGAACTATCCAATCGGGTTAGGATCCGTTTGCCCTATTTAATCGTATTCGATTCGAGTTTTCGGTTAAAAAAAGAAAAAAATTAAATAAAAATTAAATTAAATAAAATATTAGAATAACCCGGAAAAATTATAAAAATTTTCCGATTATTACAAATATTTCGATAAACTACTAAACCTTCAAATACCTATTTTCATTAGTTTTGCAAAAAAAAAAAAACTTGTGAAAATTCTAGCTAAAACCTCTCAGTAATTTAATTTGTCAAGAACATAAAATATTAAAATGTTTAAAGTTCGATAATACTCTCAAAAACTTAATAAGTACTAATCTCTACCGCACCCCGCACCCTTACCATATTCATATTTGATTGTTAAAATATTAAAAAATATGTATATATATAATTAATTGAATAGATATAGTACATAACATATACCATGTTATAAGGTTGCTCAACTATTAGGAGATTTTAGTTTGAAATTTCATTCAACAAATGGGTTGGACTCAAATCTGGTGCGTATTTACATTCAAGTGAATATGTGAACTCCACATGATATAGAATAACCGGATTTATCGAGTTGTGATGGTAGATTCCATATGTGGGTTTTTTTGTGTGGTTAAAATCATATTTGGTTGTTATAATATTCTTAATTACAATTTAATTTTAGATTTGGGTTCATGCTATTGCTGAATCTTATGTGATGATGACTGATGTGATCGAATCTAGTGAATGTGTATAGCTATAACAATCAAAGCCCTCACCATGTATGTATTGATCTAACTTGACGGGTTGAGCTTAAACGGGAACAAAGGCCCGCCATGAGATATCAACTTAAAGCATTATCATATGGCCAATTCGTAGATTGAACTATTTCTCGAAGGGGAAGAGGGGTGGGTGAGTAGAGTTGTGGAATGATGAGACATAAGGGTTCGTCGTATACTCATAATTTATTGGGCCGGGCTTTACCTTAATGGATCACCAAAGGCCATTTTGCTCTACTACCAATAGGTGCTTGTTAGATTGTTAGTTAAGCAAATACCGGTCCTACTCTCAAGACGAATGCTATTGAATTATATAAATATCAAAATTAACTCCGTCTTGAAATACGGGTTGAGTTTGTTTCATACATGTACATTGTGATCGAAATCTGAAATTTGAAAGCAAAGTATAAATTTTGAGGGTTTTGTAGGTGGTCTTTGAAAGCTTTTGTATGAACTTTTACAACTGACATCGTTCATCTATTTTATTTTTTTTGTTGTTTTTGATATCTAGTGTTTTGTCTCGCGATTCTTCTTCTATCGGGTGTTATGTGATATAAAAACTTATTGGATGATGTCTCGTATTTGCTTTTTCTTTTTTCTTTTTGTGATTACATAATCGTTTACCATAAAAATGGTTTTTGGACACAATTAACTTATCTTGTGTATCAAAATCATCTTTGTGATAAAAACAATTAAAATCATATCCTTAGATGTCACTTTGACATGTTATAACATGTAGACGTTTTAGTGTCTTAGACGACGTCGAGGAGTAGTGTAATTAGATTTGTATGTGGGGAGTCAATATGGACCCCTTCCTAGAGGTTAGGCTCCTCCCTACTTTTTAAAGGATTGGCCATAGGGAATTGAGATTGAGGACCACACGTAATTCTTGCATGTCTGCACTATTTTCATCCTACAGGAATAAGGACTACAAATTTTTTACCCATGCACGGTAGTTACTCATCCATCTAAAGGAAAAACAAAAAAAAGAGTTCGTCGTTCGGTTTAGGGGTTGATGGGGATGGAATTTATGAAAATTTTAACCTCGTAGAGTAAGATTATCGGTGATGAACGAGTTAAAAAGGAGATTAGAAAAAATATTCCCGGTCACCAAATAGGCCTAAAACAACAATCTATTTAGCTAAAATGACAAATCGTGTGAAAATATTCTAATCAAGTTTGTTAGAATACATATCTAAGTATGAGTCTTATAACATCATTTGATAGAACTCTCGTATTTCTATATATTGTAAATTATACATTTGATTCGGCTAAAAGGCGAGGCCCTCACACTCTTAGCCGAATCAAATTTATTTTTATTAGAACTTTGAAGATGCAAATCTATATTTATATTTTTTAAAGTTATATCCATTTTCATATGATTTTCTGTAAGAGACGTGTTAGAGGAAAAAAATTGAGAAAGTTAAAGAGGAAAACTAGAACAAGTTTGTAAAGGTGGTTTGAGTAATTTGTGAATAACGGGTGGAATAAATATTATTTTTGTAAGTTAATTAGATAAATACGGAGTTGTGAGTTTCTAGAAATTTTCATGACTTTTCGAGAGGAAATTTTAAGGTCTTTTTAACTGAAGAGAGATATGGTATTAAATAATATCCTTATTACGTCGAGTTAGAAGTTAGGCGGACAACTAGCTGTGCCGCCAACCCCTTTCTGAATAGCAAACCCAACCCTCCTAAACACTACATTTGAAGACCTAGGTGACACAAAATTACCATGCAAGACCCTTTGCACCCTCTTGAGAATCTCAACGGCATTAGGCGCAAGAAAACCAAATGTATCGAAAGCGAACGGAAGAAACACATGTTGGTTTTCAAGACAAGCCCTTTCATGCTTAGTCACCTTCAAACACATGTTGGTTTTCAAGAAGGATACAGGCCCCTCTTTCTTGGCCGAAATCCCTGCTCTCTTAAACACGTCACATAAAACATCACGAACCAGATCATGCCTATATTTAAAGCCGGGTAGTTCTTTACAATGAACCGCATGCTCCCCAAAAACACCCAAAGGCCTCCCACAATTAGGCATAGGACAAAACATACCAGAGGAGAACAAAGGAATCACAAGGCGATACTTGAGGATCGTGCGATACTCAATGGGAAACATACATTGTCCAAGTCCATCAATAGGTATTGCAAGAAGGAAATCTTGGCTATGCGTTGTTTGTAGACACTGAAAAACCGCTTTTTGCCTAGCGGTCAAACCAAAAGTTCCTTCCATCGTTTGTACTATCTTACCATAAAAAACACTCGCCAAAGCATGTTGGCTTTAGGGGAGACGGTGCTCTTTACAGTAAAACCATAAAGATCAAAACTAGGAATAGAAGACTGAAGATTGCCCAAATCTCCAAAAAAACTCAGAGCCCATATCAATAACTCCACTGTCCCGCAGAATGTGGTCTTGAAGAGCCCAAGACTGAGCTCTAGAAGCAGCAAAAGCAAAAGAAGAAGTCTCCATAGTTGAGTATAACCCAAGACCTCCACACCGAATCGGCAAATAAGCAAGTCGCCACTGAAGATCGCCAAAAAAAGCACCCCCACACACCACAATATCCTTGATTCACGAAGACCCAAATCAAAAAAAATAGATGCACCCGGCCTCCCCATGTTCCGGTAGACAAGTCCTCAAACTAAACAACATCTTAGCAACACCCATGCAGGAACGAAGCAAAAGAAGCTCATTCTGTGGGTCTCTCAACTACGGAAGAAGGTGCATCAACTCAACCGCCTTAACAACTCTTTTCATGACTAGCTCTCTAATAAACCCATCAGCTTTACTCACGGCCCCACCGAACAACTTAACACCCAGAACCGGCCTTGCAATTCCATGAGGGAATAAATCTTCTCTAAGCTTTGAATCATCACATGAAGGTCAAAAGAGCTCAGTCTCGCAAACATTCAACTCAAGACCAAAACTCGGACCAGCTTCTCTAATGATATCAAGCGCTCTAGCCACTTCCTCTGTCCAACCAATAATAGTACCATCATCAAGATACCAAGCATGTAGAAGAGGCTTGCAACTGTCTCTGATCCGATGATGAAGAAGTGGGTGCAACACAAGGGGAAAAAGAAGCGGCCCCAAAGGATCTGCTTGTTGCACACCAGTAGCCGACCAAATAATATCATCACCAACATACAGACGGGCAGCCTGACCATACAAGAAATCAACCCAAAAAGAGATAGAGGGACATCTTTCCCTTACTTCCCTAAGCAAAACAGTTATGTCAACCAAGTTGAAGGCATTAGAAAAATCCATTGTCAACATAGCTAGAAAACCATCAGAGTGACGCTCACTTAAAACCATGTTAACACTGTGTAGAATAGCCTCTGCACCACCTGAAATACCAACTCCAAACTGAAAATCTCTAAGATATTCCCTCATATCTTTACTCACTCCTTTCATGGCTACTTTAGACACTAACCGTCTCCATATAGTACCGACTGCAATGGGACGAACCCATTATCAGGCTTCAATAACGGTGTAAGAGACGCTGAAGCAACAAACTCAGCCAAACTCATCGGACACTTACCTCTCAACCACAAATTGACCACTGATGAAAGCGCTCTCAAAAGACTTGTGGCAACTGCAGAGCCCTCACCACACAAAGCATCTAAAAGGTGTTGTGCTCTCAACCCATCTCTACCACAAGAGGTTCCTTTGGGAAAAGACTTGATGCATGTAAAAATCAAATCAACATCAACAACGAGGGGTAGTTCAAAAAAAGTAGAACAAGGCTTAGAAGGAGGAGGTTTGAAGGGATGTTTTGCCTTCAACACCTTCAAAGTCTCATCATTATAAGGAGCTACTCCAGAGGAGCATAAAACTTTTACAGTAGCCGTAAAATGTCCATCTGAAACCTTACGAAGACACTGTTTGATATTAGGGTTCCTCTCCCAACCTTCTTCATACTTTAAGTCACCATCAAACCTAACAACATGTCCATGCTCTGAACTGTCTAGTAAAGCATGCACAAGCTTAGAAACACCATCAACTTCTCCCCAAGTAGACAAGGCCTGCAAAATTCACTGATTTTGAATAAACTTCCTACCTCCTGATCTTCTATCTCGCCTACTCATAGGCCTGAACATCTCCAACGTACAACGAGGGAGCAAAAACAACCTAACACAAGCAGCCACACAACTTGGCTCACCAACCACCTTTAAAAGAGCACCCAATAACGCTTGAGAAAAGCTTAAACGACAACTATGAGCGATGCTTTTCACGGTAGTGATAGGAACTCGCATATCCCTCTCTAACAGACCAACATCAAGCACCAAATCACCACCAACTTCAATTTGCTCAACAACAACCAGCTCCGAGATATCAACTATCGGCCTCGAAATACCCACAATGTATTCACCATCATCACCAAAAGCAGAAACAGAACCATCGGTGTGACGACACTCACGACTCAAAGCATGAAGACACATACATCGTCCACACAACCACATCCCGAGGACGGTCAAAACCTCCACAAATGCCATAAAAACATCAAGGTTATACTCAAGGATGCCCCTAATCTCATTCTTGCGCTCGTCCGCAAAAAGGTGTTGCCTCTTCAAATGACCAACCAAACAAGAGAAATCTCTACCTCCCTACCACCACCACACCCATGAAAGAAACTGAACGGATAAAGGAGAAACCTATTACCTTCCATATGTTCCAAAGATCGTTAAACGTAGGCTTAAGATCGTTAACTTCTGAAAAAAAATAAAATTAACGGATCGTTAACTTAGTTTAAGGATCGTTAAACTAAGTTAACGAATATTAGGTGATCAAATATCCATTTTAACGTTCAATATATTCCGGTAAATGGGTATTATAAGTTGGTGGATGAGATTTGATATGTTTATAATGATAATAAAAATAAGAGAAAAAAGGACAAGGAACAACACATTAATAACACAAAGTGGATGCACGCCAGCATTGAGACCCTCCCAAACCCCCCCACGCATTCCCCGGATATTGTCTGCTTGCATGGCTGAGAGCGATACATAAGAAAAAGCCCAATTTACAATTTGTCAATTCTAACGACTTGTCAAATTACTCTACAGCCTTTTCCTCTCTATTATTTCCAAACTTTAACTGCTCAAACTTCACATGCCATCGTACTTGCGTCTTGTCAATATACATGCAATGTGAGATTCCGATTTCGTATATCGAATGTAGCTCTTGCCCGGGATACTTATGATATGAGTCAAAGGCGTACTTCCATTCCTCGTGATCTATATATGTAGCAGCTGTGCAACAAATCGTTTGTTTGTTCATATATGTGTAACATAAGAAAAGTCGGTTTTTAGATTGAAAGTTTTGGGTGTTAGAACATCGAACATGTTCATCGTGGGGGTCTCTTGTATGTACGAACACATATGCGCGTCGGGTCCAAGTCTAACATATAAGCCCAGTAGAGTTGAAATTTACAATCAATTGCCAAGTCATATATTAGACTCGTTAATTCATTTATTATTGATGTACGAATATATGGTTGTGGAATTTGATCATAGGCTTCATTGATACCCTACCCTTTGTAACGTACATTGTTGCTAAAGAGGATTATGTGATTTATTCTCCATGTCTTGTGGAGAAGATTGAACTTTAAGATTTGAAATGATAGAGTACGTTATAATTAGTATAAGTTTGTTGTATGAAGTTCAAATGGTAAAGGGAAAGGGGATGTGTGGTGGACTGTTAACTAAAGGATTGTCGAACTCTCTTTCTAACTTTCAACGTTAATTCAACAAATTAATGTACGACGTTTCTTTCTGTACTAAACAAAACATAACATGTAGACCACTATATTAGTTAATGTGTCCCACCTAGATTTACAAGCACCAACCTCTAATCCCAATGCTCCATTTCAACTATCACAAATTGGGATGACCTAAATCTAAATTCCTATAATATTTCTTTTTTTTAAAAAAAAAAACTTAAGTAGGAATATTTTTCTTTTCATAAAGTCTTTATATTTAATATAAAAAAAACATGCACGCATGTGCCCATTAAAATCTCATCTTATCCTACCGTATTATCAACGGTCAAGATTTTCTGTATCCTTTATTTCATGTATCCTTGTATCTCTAGCACGTGATTGATGAGATTTATATTGTTTATTAATTTTTTCGTAAAGCAGTAAAAATTTAATCCTTATTTATTTAGCCTTAACTAATCACATTACAGGGATACATGTATCATTGTTACAGGAAATCTCAATTGTATTATCACTCGTATATATTAATTGCACTTAATTATACAGACTATAAACTGATAAAGTAAACTTTTAAATTATCTTTTATATTGTAAATGAATGCTCATATAATAAACATGACCATTCATTATCTGTTTATCACTTGTCAATTAAAATTTCATTAAAAAAATTTTTACATTATAAATTTTACACCCCACATGATTCACCTCTTTTAAAATGATAAATTTAAGAAACTAACTATATATCTTATAAAATAGTTGCTTAAAAGGTTTCCCAAATGAAGCTCAATCCCGCCTTTGAATCTTTGACCCAAATAGTGTAGGTCTAATATAATTTAATTAGTGAAGTAATTAGTTGTGGACCATATTTGCAGTAAACACAATATTGCAGTAATTTTAGTTTATAATTCATGCAACAGTAAAACCATTATTCATCCACTGAGCAAGCTAGATACCTATCTATCTGTAAAAGCTATATGGACCAAACTGAAGACAACAACTTTCCCTCATAATTCACAAATCATTAATTACTTTCTGTCAATTTCAATTTTCAATGGCAATAACGGGCATGCCAAATTTCACAAAATTACACCACATTAAAAAAAAACAAATTTAACTACACAAAAATTCCAGAATTAAGATGAAACTAGGGAGAGGAGAAGATCAGTGAAAGCTCCAATGATGAACTTATGAGCTTTTTTAGGATTCAAAGATAAATAACACAATAAAAGCTCATGTAAGTACTCCCACTCATCTGATAATGATCCATTGTCAGCCGTTGGATCCCGAAGCTCCCTCCATGCTCGAACCATCTCGTCCATTGACGCCTTGAAGTCCACATAAGGGTCCGGTGAGGATATCTGCACCGGAATCCCGCCCCGAACTATTGTAGTAGTAGCAATATTAGCAGTACGTGGGTCGGAGTCTAGAATCGAATTGGAGGTGCCCGGAGTTGAGACGAAGAAGCGGAGGGAAGAGAAAACGGAGGAGAAGTCCGGCTGAGAGTCGTCGGAAAAGGAGGATGCGTCGGCGTCCGTGGAGGTGGAAGGAGTGGTCGGAATATCGTAGAGAGAATTGAAGCTCTTATCAACGATATCTCGTTCATCGTCGTCGAGGGTGAGGGGGTTGGAGGTGGGAAGACAATGGATTCTTGAGAAGCAAAGATGGAGGTTTTTCTTTAACATGTTTGGAGTTTTTGAGTAGTGAAAAATGAGGAAGTGATGAAGTTTTTATATTCCAAAAAGTATTAAATATTGTATATATATTGTAGGAAATTAATTATATAATTATTCTCGAGCTAGTAAAAAGCGACCTTTCTTTGGTATTGCAGTATATGGGGAGAGGGATTGTTTTGTTTGTGTGTTTAAATTAGCTTTATATGGAATGTCACGGTCTCGATAAGAGGGTTTGTCAAATAAGACAAGGACATTTTGTGGTTAATTAACTATGTCGTGATCTTTGGTGTCTACCTAATACGTACTTGCCTCTATTGATTCCTATCAAAGATCGATATACGTACATAAACATATAATTGATGTGGGTATATGTTGTTAAGCTTTGATCACGTTTGGTGGGGTTGGTTAGATTTAGTTTCGAATTTCGATTAATGGTAGATTTTACAAACCATTCTTTACTTATCCGTATTTGCAGTAATCAACCCACAAAAATTAGATTGTACAAAACATACACATTTAAGTTGGAATTCAACCCATAAGCCAGGTAATCCACCGAACATATGTACTAAGTTGGGTTTGTTTATTATAGACTAGGTGAGACGCGCGCGTGCGCGCCGAATGCTTATTGAGTTTGGTGAGTCTATGGGAGCCATTGGGGAGCCGAGGGTTCGGCAGACGTAGTCTATTCGACGACTAAGCGTTATTGGCCTGAGAATGAGGATGTCGTACGAGTATCCTTCATTTAGTTACATCCAGGACGGCCCAAAACGCAGCCTAAACGGGGTTAATGAAGTAGGGGCAGAAGAGAAAATGCACTGTTTAAAAGGCCGGATGAGACTTATATAGTAGTAAGGATGTGAAACAATTTTATATACTTAGTTCTTTTATCTTCAAAGATGGTCCAAAACAAATTTGACAATAGGTTGTTGGAAATAATCTTATCTAAATTACCCTTATGATTTGCTTCTAAGGGACTCTAGAGCTCCTCCCGGAGTTTGGAAATACTCTTATCTAACTTATCCTCATGTGAAACAAATTTTCTTCTCTTTTCACTAATAATATGCGAATTAACTACAAAAATAATAATATGTGAACTATTACAGAAATTATGTGAACTGATAGTGGTATACTTTTGAACGAATTGAACTAAACTATGAATTAAGATAATAATTGTTATTGTTTTTTCACGAAAATTAGAAAAATGTCACCGCATCTCCCTTCAAAATACAGATTTTTAACAAAGCAAAATTGTTCCCGAACCTTCTACAAATTGCAAAAATGTCACCGCACATCTTATAAATCATTAAATAACGTGGATTGATGTAGATCGTTGAATCAAGTAAATCAACGGCCCAAATTACTCTGTAGCTCCTTACCACAAGATCACTATGTATCTGAACTATCCCCATTTGTAAATGTCTTCTTTCTCCTATAAAATTCTCCGTCTAAAATATAGTCGTTCATTCATAAAATATAGTCGTTCAATTGTGTAAAATATAATCGTTCAATCATGTGAACATAGTTATTCACTCTTGTTAAAATGATTGTTCATTCGTACAAAACATAACCTACGTGGGATTCATGCCCATAGAGAAATTTCCGTTTGATCTCGTCAAATAGATATTATCGTTCAACACAAACCTTAACCTCTTTACGAGTTTTTTTTAAACAAGGTCGAAGGGTTTTTAGAGTACCAATTATTGAAGCAAGAATAATTTACCGATTCACATAAACTATCAATCACCATCACCACAAAGTAAATTAAGACTGAAAAGGCGACGATATACTGAGTTGTGTTAAAAGTAAGAGAAGTGAACAAAACAGGAACCTAAAAAAATTGCAAAAATTCTTAGCTAAGGAAAGTTTTCAAACTCATTTGTGAAGGAATCTCTTGAAAAAAACTACTTGATATAAGTGTCTTGATTAAGGAAAGGAAATAAAATAAATATGGTTTGAAGTAATTTGTTTATAATAAAGTAGTGGTGCAATACATTCAATTCTATAAATCATTATTTACATCGAGTTAGAGGGTAGGTGGGTAAGAAGTTACGCCGCCAACTCTTTTTGGATAGTAAAATTAATTCTCCTAAAAACTACGTAAGATTTGGGAGACACAACATTACCATGCAAGACCCGATGTACCATCTTGAGAATCTCGACGGCATCGGGCACAAGAAAATCAAACGTGTCAAAAGCGAACGAAAGAAACACATGTTAGTTTTCTATGCAAGCTTTTCATGCTTAGTCACCTTCGCAAAGACTACGTTGAGGGTCTTCTTACCCACAACCAAAAGGCCCGATACCAAAACAAACCAGAGGAGAGAGCCCTATAAAATCAATACAAGCATGTTTGTCACCCGACCCATCCAAACACTAACACATCTGCCGGTCTCAACATAGATCTCCCTCTACGTGGATCAAATAAGAATATCACAAGCGCATCCTTCTTAGATGATACTTTTTCTCTCCTAAATACGTCACATAAAACATCACGAACTAGATCATGCCTATACTGAAAGCCAGGGAGTTCTTTACAACGAACCGCATGCTCCTCAAAAGCATCCAAAGCCCTACGACAATTGGGCATAGGACAAATCGCATCAACCGGGAACAAAAGAATCATAAGGCGATACTTAAGGATCATTCGATACTCAACTGGAGAAATACATTGTCCAAGCCCCTCAATAGGCATTGCAAGAAGAAAGTTTTGGCTATGCCCTAACTACGAACACTTAAAAATTGCTTTATGTATAACGGTCAAATTAAAAGTCGTTTTCATCGTTTGCACAGTCTTACCGAAAAAAACACTCGTTAAAGCATGTTAGGCTTTTGACACGTTTGGTAATCTGGGTCATTTGGTTTTTTATGCACGGATATTTTGGGTAAGTCATTCTTATCAATTGGTCCACGAGGGGGGAATGTTTGGTAATTTGGAGTACTAGCAGCTAGTAGTATGGCCATCAATATTTTTGTTTTATTTGAATTCTCTTTAATTCCATCTGCCTCAAAGTGCTTGATTTGGAAAATTAGTAGAAACTAGAAACCAGTAGAAAGTGAGGGAAATATTTCTCATGAATGTAGATAATGGTATGTGATTTGGTAGTAAGAGATGTAATGTCATGACAGTAAAAAACAAGATGGTGGTGGTTGAGAATATATTAAAAACTTTTTTTTTTACTACGTGAATTTTACAAGACTTGATGGATTCAGGGTGTACCATTTCATTTATTGATTTCTTGAAAAGTTGTTTTTTGTGCTAATTCTTCTCAGGTCATAAAAACATGGGGTGTGCAGAACAAAATTGACAAAATAACATTCATCATGTCCTTTTTTTGGTGATCAAACTCTTATATTTTCTCATATATACAAAATGCAGCTGTTGTAAGTGGCAAAAGGAGGGTTGTAGGTATGCTTCAACTTATATTAGATAAATACCTGAACTAGAGGGATCGACGCATAATGTTCATGTCTAGTTCTATAGAACCGAACTGATGTTTACTTTATACACTTGTTCGCTTGCCTTTTAGCTGATTTTTATGTTTATGTACCTCAGATTAGCAAGGGCTTCAAATGAGTCAACACGGATATAGCATCACTAGTTTCCAAATGAAAGCCTTTTCTTTTATTGCACATTAATTGAAAGTACCAGGCATCTTGTTCGCTTAATCAACAAACAACAATTTTGTAAAAATCATGCAACAACTATTTTATCATAAAAATCATGTAACTACATTGTTAACACTTTATAGATGTTGAGAAATTTTGCATCTAACGATTCCATTTCCTAGTTAAAAATGGATAATTTTCATTTGTTCAGACTTTCTCTGCTTTAGTAACAACCCTCTTCAGATGTGTCCTTTCTTTCATGAGGTCATTTTATTCATCTTTAAGTTCAGAAAACGTCAAAGTAAATAAAAAGTTGACTTCTCGTTTGAGTTGGACACAAGTTGTGATAACTTGAGGTTTTCTCAAACTTTCCTTGTTTAAGTAAGTTCCATTGAGCACTACTCGACGTGGACGCTTCCATTTGATGATCACTCTTTTGTTCTTATAGAGACTTGACTGATTCTACTTTTTATTGCACATGGAAGTTAAGTTGCACACAGGTTAAAATATATTTAGTTGGTTTTCATTTTTAAATTTCAACAAAAAAATGTCAATTTTTGTCCTTAGTAAGGTTACAAAGACTGAAATACATATGGGCTACCATAGTAAGATTTATAGTAAGTTGTAGAGGAGTAAATTAGAGAGATAGAAACAATTGCTAATGCTACACAAAGCTTTTTTTTGGGATTTGTAGAGCTCCTCAGCTTCTACAAGTTCCCTGGGATGATATCCCTATCACTAGGGGCTTTGCATTGTCTGCCTTACAAGGAACAAACAATGAAATAGGGAGACAAGCTAGAGGAAATCCTTGTAGCTGCTACTTGTGAATGGTAGCTTTGTCTTGTTATTAACTCTAAACCCCCGTTTGGTTGGAACTCCGGAATCGGAAACGGAATGTAAATGAATCTAGTCCACATTGGTCCTTGTTCATGGAATCATTCCACGTGGTTTCATGCAAAATGCACTTACTTTCTCTCATTTTGTTACCCTATAGGGTATTAAAACTAATCAATTTCTACTACAATTACTTTAAATCACAAGGAATGATTCCCAAAAACTTCATGAACAAGGGTATACGTATGGACTAGATACGTTTTCATTCCGTTTCCGTTTCCGGAGTTCAAAACAAACGGGCCCTAAGTCTATTTTGTTTTTGGTGTCTGATTCATAAGTATGTTAAAATATAAGGAATAGAGGATCGCCTGGAATTTTGTAAGCTGATCGGACAGTTCTTTGTAGTGTCAAATTCTATGGTTAAATTCTAAACTGTTTTAGGAATTGTGGAGAACTCTGACAAATATTTTCTTTGTATTATTCTGGGAACCCATACGTATGGACGCGGAACAGCTGGTGACAACTTTTTAGTAAGTGTAAATGGTGAACTCTTATTAATTCTTATAATTTCTATATGTAGGGCAGCCGCAGGGGCGTGGAACAGTTGCCACCGGTCGTGTTGAACAAGGGACCATAAAATTTGGGGATGAAGTAGAAGTATCGGGCCTAACACAGGTCAACCATGGAACATTGCCTTTCATTTTCTTTCTTTTGACTTGTATCATCAGTTTACTTCTTAATAGGGGCGGATCTAGGGTTGGGCAGCACAAGGCTATTGCTCAGCCCAAGTCCAAAATATTTTTTTTAGTCTAATATATATTTGTCCAGCCGAATAAATTTTTTCCTTAATTAAATAAGCAAGTAACCTCTCTCCATCAGCAATAATGTTTCACGTAAGGAAAGTGGAATTTATGATTTTAAAATCATTTAATACTCCATATTTGATTGACTTGATGTCTGCTGAGTAGTTTTTATCATATCTGTTGGTTCAGCCTTTGGTAAGTAAAACTAATTATTTAATTATAAAAATTACATGTGTTTCGTGACATATGTATTTATGCATATACTAATTTATATTATTAATTATATATTAAAAAATATTTATCATCTCTTCATATGTTTTATTAAGTTTATATTTTTAATTTTGATTTGTTATCATATGTATATAACTTTTATATTATTTATATGAAATATAATGATAGATTTTGTAATTCTTTATTTGTGTATTGACTTTTATTAAACAAAAATGACATAAAGTTTTGAACTAAATATTTTTTTATGTAGTAGTTCGAGATGGTTAACTGGTTATATAAAATTTTGATAGGGTGAATACTAACACATTTGTTTTACCTTTTAGTGTTTTTGAGAACTTATTACTTAATGAAAGTAATGTAATCATAAGATATATATAGACATGTTTATGTTTTTAAATTTAAATTTCGCCCATCCCAAGAAAATTCCTGGCTCCGTCACTGTTTCTTAATCATATAATTTGGTTAAAGTTTTAATTTATATGAGTGTTTTTTGTATAGAGTGCTCCACTGAAAACAACAGTCACTGGTGTGGAAATGTTTAAGAAAATTTTGGATCACGGTTAAGCAAATCAGAATTACTAGGTTTAATTGCCATTGTTATTGTGCATATATTAATTTGATGTATGAACCGATTTAATCATGTTTTGTTAGATTTCAAAATTAACATGAGTCAATGAGATATCCGGATATTATAATCGGATATCTATTTTTTTTTGTTTTTTTTAAAGAGTCGCATACCGGTATCAGACTCTCTTTTTTTTTACTTTGAAAGAAATGTCGCATACCGGTTTTTAAAAATAACCGGGGTGCGAATTTTCTCGCATTCCGGTTTTCAAATAACCGGTATCTGTCTCTTTTACTGCGGTCTACCTTACACCGCTCAAATAACCAGCATGCGACTTGTAAAAAAACCGGTATAAACCGGTGTTTTTGTACTAGTGAGGGACCCCACAGACAAAAATATCCTCGACCGATCAACAGAGTCCAAAATCAAAATAAGTTGTTGCACACTCCCCTTGCTCCGGTTGACAAGTCCTCAAGTTAAAATACATCTTAGCAACATCAATACAAGAACGAAGCAAGAGAAGTTCACTCTACGAGTCCCTCAACTGTGGAAAAAGGTGCATCAATTCAACCGTCGTAACCACTCTCTTCATGACCAACTCTCCAACAAACCCGTCATATTTACTCACTGTCCCACCCAACAACTTAACACCCAGCGCCGGCCTCACAATGCCATGAGGGAATATACCATATCTAAGTTTTTACCCACCGCACGAAGGCCAAAAGAGTTCGGTCTTACAAACATTCAACTCGAGGCCAAAACTCGGGCCAACCTCTCGAATGATATCAAGCGCTCTAGCCACTTCCTCCGACCGGCCAATAATAGTATCGTCATCACGATACCAAGCATGTAGAAGAAGTTTGCAATTGACTATGATAGGAGAAAATTAGTTAATTAGAGAAAATAATCCGAACATAATTTTATCTATAAGAAAATTCAATTATGATAGAAGATCAATACTTTATAAATGATAAAATGATAAAGACTATAATTAAGGTTAAAAATTGGTTAGACAAGAGAAATAATTAAGGTTAAAAAATTGGTTAGACAAGAGAAAAAAGGGAAGAAATTGTGAATGTAAGGAAAGAAAAACTAGAGAACTATGCGTTTAAAAATATGAAATTTATTACTACAAAAATTGGACAAATAAACATAGAAAACTAAAATATGTAGTGGAGTTCGGACCAATAGATAAGAGGGAGCAATTCCGGTGAGGAGAAGTGTTACATTGCGGCATAATGGAGTAATATGGGTCGTTGACCGACTTGATCCAGTGGTTTAGATAGTCCACGTCATTTAATGATTTATGAGAGTTGCACTATCAGTTTTGTAATTATATGAAGTTTAGATGATAATTTTACCCTTTCTAAAAATATGTTTTAAAAAGTAGATGCATTGACATTTTTGTAATTTTATGAAAAAATTATAACACTATCTATCTCCGTTCATGATTTTAGTTCAATTCATTAAAAATTTATATACTATTAATTTTAATTTTTTTATAGTTAGTTCAGAATTGTTATATTTTTAAACCTAACCGCTTTTCATTTTCAAAAAAATAAATAAATAATTTATTACTAATTTTTTTACTAAAATACAAACGGTATTATAAATCGAATTATGTTAATTGACAAATCTAAAGAATAAAAAAAGAAACCCTTTTCCAATAAAAAAAGAACGCGCCTCACTTAATTAGCACGCGCCCCTCTTTGCTACATCAAACTAGGGTTTTCAATCCCGTTCATCTCCTTCTCTATTCTTGGAGTAATGTGTTGTTAAATCCTTTGTGCTTAGCACGAACTGATTGCTTTCTTGTTCTATTGTCCGGGGGTTTGTGGATCTGGTTTGAATCTACTCGATCCCGTCTTTTCGGCATCCTTCTTCAGTTCCTAGATCTGAGGGTGGTTTGGCCGAAGATTAGGAATTGTTCCTGCTATTGGAGTCGTTTCTGTCTACCTACTTTCCCCGATAGTGGGCTTACTCACTGTTGGGGCTTGGGTGAAAGATGTGCCTCCCCGAAATCTTCTTCGAAGGAAATCTTCTTCCCGGATTTATTGCCCCCCGATAGAACGGATTTGTGGTTTAAAGGTACGAATGAATTTCTTTTCCTCTGTATGTACTTGGATCATTATTATTTTTGTCGTTTGTTCATTATGAAGATGATCTTCTTCTCTATAAAACTTCCACTGTCATACGCTTGGAGTGTTTCATTCCTGCTCCTCATTTCTCTCTTTTTCCCCTGTAAAAAAGTAATACTGAATAGTTGCTTACTCTCTTTGCCTGAGATATTGCTGGTCGGCTGGCCCTGGGTTTCTAAAATGGATGCAAGAGGAAAATCATTTGTGGAGATGTTATCAAATGAGGTGACAAAGTCTAAATCTGGCTCGAAGAACGTGGAGTGTGGGTCTTCTGAGCAACACAAGTAATCGGTGAAGGTCCCCGATTCTTCTGACCCCAAAACAACAACTGAAGGCATGAATCTGTCAAGATATCTAAGTAAACTTGCTAAGGTTAGAACCAACTTCCAGAAAGTTAAAGAATCTAGCCTGATGGGTCGTATATTTGGTGATCCTATTGACTTCCCTAAAATTCGAAACAAACTTCTTTCTGATTGGAAAAATGTTAAAGGGAGGTTTCCATGATTCCTAAGGGTAACTATTGGTTTGAAATTACCTTTGTTAATCCCCTAGATAAAAAAATGGTTTGGGACCTTAGACCTTATCATGTTCTTGGTCAACTAGTTATTCTGAAACAATGGAAACCAAACTTTAACATATTGACTGAATTAGTCACTGAACTCGACCTTTGGGTCCGAATCCCTCTGCTGCCAGCAGAATTTGCAAATAAAGATGATATCCAAACAATTATAGAGGAAAATAATGTTGGAAAGTTCATTAAACTAGACTCATTCTCTATGAATGGTAAAATTGGAAGCTATATCAGAATTTGTATCCATTTAGATGTGGATGAAAGGTTTATCATCGTGGATAAAGTCCTGATGAAAATAATGAACTTAAGGAATTTCCAATTTGGTTTGAGGATTTCTCTAAAGGATGTGGTCACTGTGGTGAGTAAGATTACTCATTTGATGCTTGTGCTCTTAGGGTAGTGAAAGCTAGGAAAGTGAGAATTAATTTTAAGAGAAACAAGAATTCTGTGAATGGATTGGGGAAAAATGTTGAGAATGATGAAGGTTGGATGAATGCAGGTGGTAGCAAAACTGGAAAGGGTAATACCTCATTTACCACAAGTGGGTTTAGACCCTACTTGTCTGGCAGTGGAGGTATCACCATTAATTTCCAGTCTGTTGTCTCTCCTGGAAGCTCTGTTAGCAGCCTAAAGAACTCGAAGGCAAGCTCTAATGAGCAAAACAATCCTAATGATGCTCCAATTCCTGTGAATACTACTACTGAAATGATCCCTAATAGGGAAGTGTTGAAGGATTCTATGGTCTTGAATGACCTCCCTAATGATGAATTGGTTAAGGCTGGATTTGTTCTGTGTGACACTAAACCAAGGACTACTCTTGCTGAGAATGATGAGCATAAATCTGGTGACACAACTGGTTTTGGTGGTGATCATTCTTTTCTACCTTCTATGTGGTTGAAAATGAGTTTGAAAAGGAGATTGAAAATGAATTTGAAAATGAGGATGTTATTGCTGAATTTATGGTAACTGGTGATATGGGTTTTGAAGAGGATGAAGAATATTTCTCTGAACACTCTTTTCAATCATTTAATACTGTTAATATGTTGCTAAACTCCATGGATGTGAAAAAAGTTGATTCCACCAAATCTTACTCGAGCAAGAGAAAGTCCATGGAGGTGGATGATGACACGGCATCCTCCTTCCTGAAAGGTGCTAAGAAAATAAAGAAATAAGGAAATGTTAATGGATAGTCTCCACTTTTGCTATGGGCGGGAAGAATAGTATGTGTGAAATTTCTTTGTACTAGTAAAAGAAACTTCTTTCAGATCTTGTATCTATAAATTAGGCTATGATATGTATGAAGTTTCTTTAAGAATTGCAGCTTGTAATGGGATTGTAATTTGGGAAGATGGATGTATCTTTTGGGATATTTTCAGTTTATGTAATGTTGATGACAATGTGTTTGCTACCTTTGAAAGCTTGTTTGTTTGTATTTGTATGGATAAGGTTTGTAATGATGATTTCCAATCGATTAATAGCAGCTATGGCACCTTCCTGCACCTCCTTCTCTTAACAGCTTACTCACTTCTCTTCTTGTTACAGTTTAGTAGTATTATACTTAATGTAGCAGCTCGGTTTCTGTCTACTACTTGCTCTCCTTTCATCTTGCCTGAAGTTAGTAGTTTTAAACTGAATACAACAACTCGGTTTCTTGCACAGTTTTTTCAATTAAAATTCTGGCTTCAGCCTTGCCTTATGAACATAGAAATGACTGTCGGTCCCAGTTCTTATCTTCCTTTCGAGTTCATGGGTTCAGGTGCTTTTATGTGCTTGAATTTTTGGTATGTTAATGTGGGAAGTTTGCAGTCATGTTCAGGGGCGGAGCCAGGAATTTTTTTGGGATGGACGAAATTTAAATTTAAAAACATAAACATGTCTATATATATCTTATGATTACATTACTTTCATTAAGTAATAAGTTCTCAAAAACACTAAAAGGTGAAACGAATGTGTTAATATTTACCTTATTAAAATTTTATATAACCAGTTAACCATCTCAAACTACTACATAAAAAAATATTTAGTTCAAAACTTTATGTCATTTTTGTTTAGTAAAAGTCAATACTCAAATAAAGAATTACAAAATCTATCATTATATTTCATATAAATAATATAAAAGTTATATACATATGATAATAAATCAAAATTAAAAATATAAACTTAATAATACATATGAAGAGATGATAAATATCTTTTAATATATAATTAATAATATAAATTAGTATATACATAAATACATATGTCACAAAACACATGTAATTTTTATAATTAAATAATTAGTTTTACTTATCAAAGGCTTAACCAACAGATATGATAAAAACTACTCAGCAGGCATCAAATCAATCAAATATGGAGTATTAAATGATACTTTTTAAAATCAATTCAAATTCCACTTCCCTCAGATGTAGTTGAAACGTCATTGTTGATGGAGAGAGCAGTTACTTGCTTATTTAATTAAGGCAAAAATTTATTGGGCTGGACAAATATATACTGGACTAAAAAAAATATTTTGGGCTTGGGCTGGGCAATAGCCTAGTGATGCCCAGCCCTGGATCTGCCCCTAGTCATGTTGTAGAACCTTTTATGACTCCTTTAGTAGTAAATTCTAGATATCTAAGATTTTGTTTAGTTCGTTTTTTCTAAGTACAAGAGGCAACCGAACACGCTCACATTTCAAATCTAAGGAAAATGTTGGAAAACATTACAGAGTTCAGATTATAATATACTATAGAAGATCAAAAAATTTGCAATTGATTTATAAATTAAGTCTCATGTCTAAGTATGGATTGTTAAGTCCGATTGAAAGGTGGCATCTCTGGTCACGGTTTTTGAACCTTCCTCGGTCCAAATACCCATCTTCTTTAATTCTAATCACCTCGTACATACAATCTAATGTCTATTTTTTAAAGCTTGTTGGATACAAGAAATATATGTTGAGCGACTCGATTTGGTTCTCGTGGTGTTGCTTTATCTTTGCGAGTTTTACTCAATTTTTTCAAGTTGTTGGTCTCGCTTGTTTATCACCACAAATCAACCACCTTTACAAAAATTATCAACCCAAGTTGGTTGGTTTTGAACGGGAATCTTTTAAAAACTTAGTCAAATGAAGATCGCTTATTGGAATTGTCGTTGAATGATGAAGAAATTTTTTTGGACAGATCTGAAAATTACTACGCAAAACGAACACATTGACATGATAATGTTAGCAGAAATCAAAACTGAAATTGAACCCAATGAGAACTATTGGCGAAACGCAGGATTTGATTCTTGTGTTTTTATTCCCTCTACCGGTCGTGCGGGAGGTCTTTGTTTGTTGTGGAAAAACTATAAATTGAATAACGAAAAATTAGAGATTACCCAATCGGGAGAACGATATCTTGTTCTTGAACACCATAACCTTGAAAATAAATTCTTGGGTAATATTATATTCATTTATGTAAGATCCTTAGTCGTTTGGCGTTAGCCGCCCCCGCGGGTTAGTGGAGCCGCCCCTGCGGCTCAGAGAACCGCCCCTGCGGTTTCTTGCGGCTGCAGCCGGCTTTGTTGACCTTGACTCGTGCTTTACTCTTCCTCCTTCTTATATCATTCTTTTCCTTGCTGAGCAAGGGTTTCTTCTTCACTCATTCTTACTATTCTCACGTCCTCCTTGTTTCTCCCTTCCTCCATCTTGATCTTGATCTTAGTTCCTTAGAGTTTGCAAGAGAGTTGGTTGTGTGGCTTGTTGAGGTTGATGTTGTGCTTGGTTGCTGAGCTTGTGATGCCAGCTGAGAGTGTGTCTGCTCCTTCCTTGGGTGATCTCAGCAGTATGTAAGTCTTGGTTCTTCTCTTCTTCCTTTCTTCCTTGGCTTCCTCTTCCATAGCTTAGGATTAGATGTATGTAAAGGCTTGTTGATGTTAGAATGTGTATGTATATGGTTGTATGTGGCTTTGGAATGGAGAAGACGTGAGTTGATCACGTGAAGAGCCGAAGAGGAACCGCGGGGTCACATTCTGCACTGTCGCCGCCCCCGCGCCCGGAAGCTGCCGCCCCGCGGCCACGGTCTCAGCGCCTGCGTTTGCCTGCGGCCACGGTCACCGCGCCCGTGGCCGAGCATAGCCGCGCCTGCGGGTTGCCTTGCTCTGCCCCTGCGTCTCTCTTGTCACGCAGGTGCGTCTTGTCCCAGGTCTACCTAGAGTTGGGTAGATCCTTTCCTTTCCTAGTATGAGCGGTAGTAGCATGCTAGGTATATGTTTGAGGATAGAATGATGATGAGTATGATATCGTTATGCCGGTTATGGTTTTGAGGTTTATGAGTTAGGATATGATCCTTATGGATCCCTTGAGTCTAGGTGTGACCCCTTTGATGGATATGAGGTGATATTTTGTTATGCCTTGTTATTAGGCAGTGTTGTCCTCCAAATTGGAGTAGACCGGATTGAGAGTTGATCGTGGTTGAGACTACTTCTGAGGTTGAGGTAAGTCCATAGGACTTACTTAGCTACCATCCCTATATTGGATGTGTGCATGAGTGGTGTGTGATATATGGTTGATAGCATGCGTAGTGATGATTACCGACCTATGGTTTAGTGACTGCCCATTGTAGGGCGTGACAACCTTCCCTTTCATCCCTCTGAGGAGTCTGGGAGGTTCTCTGCGGACATGCCAGACTTGGTTCAGTGGGACGGGCTTTCTCCACTCCCATAGGGTACACGGGGACGGTGACCGTATCCCCACTCCAGCTGGCAACATCCCCGAGAGGCGAGGGTTATATTCCTCGTGTCACATATATTCATATTCAGATATATATATATATATATATACGATTGAGTGATTGGACTTTATAAAGATAGTAAACCGGGTAAATGTGTGAAAGCATGATGATGTGTTATGATTTCTGATGTGTTTTTGTGCTCTTGCATCTCTATATATATGTGTATGGTTAGCTAACGGTTTTATACCGTGTTGTAGATCATTTGCAGGTTAGGAGAGCTGCAGAGTGATCCAGAGTGGGTGATCCGTTGAGGGCTCCGTACACTAGGTCATTATCGGGGATATGGGATCTTTTGTTGTATAGTCATGTTTTATTTGTACTCAGCGGTACTTATGTATTACCTTTTGATACTTATATATATCAGTTTCATGTTTTGTATTTATTCTATCGGTGTCTTGTTGTAATATCCAGTGAACTTGTTGTCAGGCTAGGGTCAGGATCCATTGTGAGATCCTAGCCTAGTAGCACCTCGAGTCCTATGGATTCGGGGTGTTACAATTTATACTCCACCTCAGGAAAATGCTAAAGATACATTTTCGACTAACTTGACTAATATGGTTCAAAATCTCAACCGTCCGTCGATGATCATGGGAGATTTTAATGAAATAAGTTGCCCAGCTGATAAATTGGGTGGGATATATCCTAATAATAACATATTCAATAGAATTAATTTATAATTTTATCCAGGAATGTAACTTGGTGAACCTTGACTCAAGAGGAAATGAATTCACATGGCGGCGGAAAAAAGAGGGTGGCAATAATACCTTTGAAAAATTAGATAGAGTGCTGGCACATTTTGAAATTATAAATAAATATAATCAAATTTACGTTTGGAATCACGCTTTTGCCTCATCCGACCATTGCATGATTTTCACTCATCTCAATCTTTCAAAACAAAATTTTAGAAATAAACCTTTCATATATGAATTAATGTGGAATGAAAGAAAAGACCGCGAAAATATAATTAAACAAGTCTGGCGAATTCACTACCCTGGAACCAATATGTATAAACTTGTAAAGAAAATTCACCTAACAAAGATCAAAATTAAACAATGGAGTAAGAAAAAATTCATAAACAACAACAAACAAGTAAAGAAAGTTGATAATGACATCGAGAAACTACAAAATCTAAATTATAGAACGTATTGCCAGAATATTAATGAAAAATTAATTAGATTGAGTAAGAAAAGAGAATGTTTGGTTGATTACGAACATAAATATTGGATTCAAAGATCAAAAGCGAACTCATTCCAAAAAGGTGATAAGAATACAAAATATTTTCATAGAAAAGCAACAGGTAGAAGGAATAGGAAAATGATAAATAAAATTAAAAATAGGGATGGACAGTGGATAGAGACTGAAGAGGAAATTTCTCAGGAAATTTCTAATGACTTCAATAATCGATTTAGTGCTTCGGCAAGTGATACGAGTTTATGCGATCTTTATATCCAAGTTATCCCTCAAGAAGTATCCTCTGAAGATAACAAGTTTCTTACTAAACCATTCTCTAATAGTGACATGAAAAATGCAGCTTTTGACATAGGAAGCGAGAAATCTCCGGGTCCTGATGGTATGCCTGCGGGTTTTTTCCAAAAACATTGGGAAATTGTCGGTCCTGCTGTTTGTAGGGCTGTTAAGAGTTTTTATTACTCTGGGAAACTTTTAAAACAAGTAAATCATACATTCATCACTCTTATCCCAAAAAATGACAACCCAACATCAACGAAAGATTTTAGACCTATTAGCCTATGCTCCACAACTTATAAGATATTAGCAAAAATTTTAGCGTCGAGATTAAAAATTATTCTCCCAAAACTAATCCACCCACTTCAAAGTGCCTTTGTTCAAGGTAGAGCTATTCATGATAATATATTGATCGCACATGAAATCTTTCATGGTTTTAGAACGAAAAAAGGGAAAGAAGGTTATATGGCTATTAAATTAGATATGGAGAAAGCATACGATAGGATGGAATGGTTTTTTATTAAATCCGTTCTGGAAAAATTCGGTTTCTGTAATAAATTTAGTAGTTGGATTATGGAATGTATCTCGACCGTGTCCTATTCAGTCCTAATCAATGACAGACCTTCGAACCTGATCCTTCCTACGAGAGGTCTTCGACAAGGAGACCTTATATCTCCATTAATTTTTAATTTAGGAGCCGAGGTTCTGGCATGAAACATTCAAAAAGAATGTGAGCAGAATAAGAAAATTGTAGGTTTTCCTATCTCAAGAGGGGGGGTCCCGCATCCCATTCTTAGCTTTTGCTGATGATATCATTATTTTCACAAAAGCAAAAACAAGTGCTAGTTCTAGAATCATGGACCTCCTTAATGGTTATTGTAGTATTTCGGGGCAAAAAATTAATTTACAAAAATCAACGTTTCAAACTTCAAATAACATTGAGAATACGACCATTCGCCAGATCAAACTATGTTTAGGTATTACTAGTTCTAATTGTTTGGAAAAATATCTAGGATGTCCGATCATAAACGAGAAAGTTAATAAAAGCGTCTTTGAAGATGTAATTTTAAAATCAAAACAACAACTCTCGAAGTGGAAAGCATCAACATTGTCGCAAGAAGGTAGAACCACTTTAATTAAAGCTAATTTGAATGCTAAACCAAGTTTTATAATGCAAAGCTTTATGTTTCCAGCTAGCATCCATAAGGAATTAGATCAAATCAATAGAAACTTTTTCTGGAATAAAAGTCCTAATTTCCACCCTCTTATTAGTTGGGATAGAATTTAATTGTAGACCCAGAAAATTTAGGGGTGTTGGTATTAGAAAGACTGAGGATATGAATAAGGCACTCCAGATGAAATTACTCTGGAAAATTCTAAACAAACTGGATAATATTTGGGTTAAAATTATAGAGGAAAAATATCTAAAAGGATCACTATCATGGAACTATAGTGTTAAACAGAATACATCATGGCAATGGAAGAAACTTATGAACCTGAGAACAGAATTCAAGCTAAGATTTAGGTGGCGTGTCGGAGATGGTAACACCGTGAAATTCTGGAAAGATAGTTGGGTGGAAAGTGAACCCCTAAACAACCTGTGTATCAACCCAATTTTGTCCCTAATAACGATGTGGTCAAACAATTCATAAATGAAAATAAGTGGAACTATGATAAAATTGATGAAGAACTTAGTGGGGTTTTGCCTCCAGAAATTATAAAATCAATCAAATCGTATCAGCTTCCTAAGTCCTTTATTCAGGATCGACCCTACTAGGCCCCATCGGAATGTGGGAATTTTACAACAAAATCTGCCTTTAATTTTATTTATGAAAGAAGCAAACTACCCGATATCGAGACTGATTGGATCTGGGGCTTGAACTTGCTTCCTAAAGTTAAAAATTTCCTTTGGAAACTTTCGATTAATGGACTCCCAACAAAGGAAAATCTAGAAAAACAAAAGGTTCCAGTTCCTATGACCTGCTGTTTTTGTAACCATCCTTTTGAATCGGCTGACCATTTATTCTTTGAATGCCAGTTCCTTATAGATACTATTACTAGCACTAAGATTAAATGTGCCGTGAACACTATTAGTAAAATGAAAATAAAGATACTAGATCGAATAAATTGGTTGAGAAGTAATCTATTGAGTTTTGACTTTCTTTTTTTAATCATGATTTGGTGGAATATCTGAACAAATAGGAACGAAAAAATACCTTAGAACATTGATCTAATTGTTCGTAATCAGATGAAAGAATGGCAACAGGTGAATAAGAGAGAATCAGAGCTTAAAAATAGGAAAAGGAAACAAAAGAGGAAAACAAACAATATCTGTTGGAGTAGAACGAAAAAGATTTTACTAAATTAAAATTTGATGGATCTAAAAAAGAATCCGGGAATTCAGCTTACGGCTTTATCCTTCGCAATCATGATGCTTTGAAAATCTCTCTAGGCTTTGGGTAATGTGATAACATATCGGTCCTGCATGCTGAATCATGTGCGCTTAGAGAAGACTTGGTTAAGGCATATGATTGAGGAATTAAATTTATTGAAATCGAAGGCTATAGTCTTTCGATTATTAACTCGGTTAAGCAAATTTGGAACCCCTGGGATCTTGATCTCTTCTTTTCTAACATTTCTTATATTTTAGTTGGTTTCTGTCAGGTTAAAATTAGACATGTTTTCAGAGAGATCAATGGTGTGGCCAATTTGCTTGCTGAGATGGGGTACGACGGCCAGCCGGCGTCCAGTTCGTCAATGTCTAGAGTTGAGGAGCTCATCCGTAGGAATGCTCTAGGTCGGAGAGTCTCTAGGAGACGATCCTCTAATTGATTACCGTGTATTATCAAAAATAAAAAATAAAAAATAAATCGAATTATATTTCAAATAATCGAATACGAAAATGATTTTCTGCAGAAATCGGAAAACGGTCTATACAACCTTTGGTCGGTGGAGAATAACGTCCTGCTGAGAAGGAAGAAGAAGACCGGCGGGCTGGAGCTTCTCCGCACCACTCCTATGCCTGGGCTTTTCCTTAATGATTCGCCGGCCCATACGCCCAATAAGCTGGAGGGCCTGGGCCGACTGGATTGAATTTTGGGCTTCTTCTATTTATTTCCTCTTCTATAATCTTGTTGTATTATTTTGCTTGCCTGAATATTATAAAATTGATTTTTGGGTATACTATGCTTCCATTGAATTGTTGAGTTTTCCTTTCTGTATCACATAATGTATGGTTCGTTCCTCAGTCCTATCCATAAACCCTATTGTACTTTATGTCCATTTGAACCAAGAGATGAATATAGGGCCATATGGCCCATATGTAGACAAACTACTTAATTATTCCATTTTCCATATCATAGTGTTCAAACGGTCCCGATCGGACCGTAAACCCACGGACCACACAAAACCATTTTCATTGTTGTATGAACGTTCCATGAATTGGACTGTATAATAACTTAAACAAAATTGACTTGAAATCTCAACCACGGTCCATGTACCGGTCCAGATTTGAACATACCAGATTTTTAAAATTAGGGTCCAACACCGAACCCGACCATAATTTCCGGCCTCTACTACTACGTGATTTTTTTTAATTTTGTTTGAAAATGGAAAGCGGTTAGATTGGTCTACCTCCTAGAGATAGTCCAACCTAAAGCATCTTTACGGATGAGAACACGAAGTTCGGGATCTTCAGAATAATTGTTGTTGGGGGTCGAGATTTCCAGATGAGTCAATCGGTCAGTAACACAATTTATCTCTCTGAAAATATGTCTAATACGGACCTCTACTACGTGATTGAATTGAGTTCATAGATATCCGTTTAATAGTTTCATGTCTAAAAAGATATTTTATCCATCCTTGCTTTGATTTGTTTTTGTGACAAAAGCTATTAAAACTATGTTTGCTACCCTTTCCTATCCATATGTTAATAATAACTTAAACAAAATTGACTTGAAATCTCAACCAGTATTACAAGATCAATATGAATATATGACACTAAAGATTCAATCACATACTATAATTACACAACCGTATATTTGCGGAATTGTGTTATCTTATTTATGAAAAAGCTATATACACGAAGTTCGTTTTACTAACGTAAAATTCGAACGCAATTTGATAGCGCTCAGCGGACGCCAGCACTAGGAGCCGACGCTCTTTTTTTTTCGAAAAAAAGGACGTCGGGTGATGGCGCCGGCGCCCATAGCGAGTTTTTTTTTCCAATATTTTTTTTAATTAAAGTCTTGTAGTAAACTTAGTAACCAAAATTTATCTCCATTTTTTTTTAAAATCTCATCCCAATAATACTCTTCAACCCTATAAATTTCCTCTACCGAATTAATCCAAAGTGACTTACATTATTTTGTACAGTCCGACACCTTCTTTTTTTATTTAAAAAATTTTTAGAATAAAATAAAATAAAATAATTGAGCGCCGGCACCCGGATGGAAAAAAATGTTTGGCTCCGGCGCCATAACCTATTTCAATTCGATTTTATCTTTTGTATAAAACTCAATGTTCATCCACAGTGATCGTTTTCAACCCCATAAACTCCCTCTATCACGGTTTAAGTCGTACTGTATGGAAAAAGAGAAATTTATAAATTGAAAAAGTTAGTTATATAATTTTTTTCATTGCCAAAACATTTGCTAATAAAATTTAAACATCATCGACCAACACCCAGTAAAAAAAAAAAAAAAACTGGGCGCCGGCTCCTTCCGACGGAGCCCAAATCTTTTGTCGCTTGCGCTCGCAGACGTCGCCCTATTTTGGCACCGGTGCCAAGCGTTTGTATTTGTTGTAAGTAATTTTCACGTCGTGCCCCTAACACGCCCCCTATATATGGTATCTATAGGCTGGTGTCAAATGAAAACATTAATAATTATCAATTTCTTCTCCAGGCTATTTTTAATAAATTTCCTTTCCTCAAATTATAATTATTTTGTCGATATATTTTAACAACAAACCTCCATGTTGCTAAACTAGTTTTTACTATAGACTTTCTTGTCAATTCCGTCTTTTAAATATGCTCATCGCACACAGTCAAGAAAATTATGAAGAAAATCGAGCGGCTAAGACTTGCATCTCCATGATATGCTGGCTTTTAAACGTTTGCGTGCATGCGAGCATATGTCAATTAATTATCGAGTATAATCATGCCCAACGTAAAAAACCTTGGAGATTTCCCATTCCACGATATAAGTTCATAAGCTACTTTTTTTTATTTATTGTTAAATGATTTTAAAATGAAATCTCATGAGCTTGTCTGTTGGATCACTTTGATTTTCATGCTATAAACTAGTATCAAAGTTGAAGGTTCGGTGGGCTGTTTTCATATGGAGTTTGAGATTGGCTCCATAATGACATCTGCCGAGTTAGACTTTGCTCGTTCTATTGTGGTCTTTATTCTAAGAGTGAGCACACGGTGATTTTTCAAGTCAAATGGACAATCTTGGCGGGTCCATTGGATGGAGGTCTCAATACCAAGAGGATCAGGTGGTCATTCAAGTCAAGCATGACTCTCAGGGGTTGAAGCGTTAGGGTCTGGTCTTGTGAGGAAGTTATAATTGATTGGGAGATCGGTGGATATGAAAAAGTTGAGGAGTTTTATCTTCGACATACAAGCACATGAGTTACTATTTCTATTGCCAATTAATGTTAGTATGAAACTCCAATTACTTATGTATTGGCCTAGAGGACTTGGACACAAAGTGGTTTTCTGCACAATAGTTTTGTACTCGTAGGTTTTGTGCCAAGTTTTTTAATATTTTTCATATTTAATGTGATGACTAGTAGGGTCTTATTAGTTCTAATTTGTTCAATTTTTATATACTTTTTATATTTACTACGATGACTATTAGGGTCTTATCGTTCTAACTTGTTCAATTTTTATATACTTTTCATATTTACTACGATGACTATTAGGGTCTTATCGGTTCTAACTAGTTCAATTTTTATATAATCTAGATATGAACACAACCTTAAACTCGATAAATTTAGGTTGGTTCAACTTGATTTGCTCGAATAACAACCCTAAAAAGGTTAGATTTGTTAATCATCAACAAGCTAATTAATGCACATTCAAGATGAGACCGACTAGATAAACAGACTAAAACTAGCTTAGTACCCGTGCCTTGCAAGGGATGTCATAAAATTAATTATATTTTAATCATATATATATACTATTTAAAAATAAAGACTTTTTTTACTTAATATATATGTGAGAGATAGTCTATTAGAATATCCGAAAAATCTATTTTATTATATTTAAGCAAAAATTATTATTAAATTATTTTAAATAAATGAAATTTTTTAAAATTGTCTAAAAGAAAATTGTATAGGATTACCCTATTATGATATTATCCTAAATAAAAAATATGAATAATTATAATAATGTAATATCTTTATTGGTAATAATAGATTTTAATATTTCCTTTTATGTAATAATTGACTATGATTTTTTTTTGATAAAATACACTTAAATGAAATAACATAATCCGATTACTAAAAAAGTAAAAAAATAAAAAAAATGATACTGAATAAATGTCCAAAATATCCGATTATTTAAAATGGGAAAAGCAAGTGACACATAAATAGTATAATATTTGTCAAATATAGAAAGTTATTTTTGTTTATATTATAATATTTTCTTATATCTCATATTATACCTTTAATTAAGTAACAAAATAAAATAAAAATGGAAACAATTGACTTTACATAAATAAGATATGACAAAAATCCGACGTGGCTTAATGTGGTGGTGACACGTGGCAAAATCTTAGGTGGTTTAATGTGGTGGTGACACGTGAAAAAATTCGAGGTGGCTTAATGTAACAACGACATGTGGCTTAATTAACTTCTTCTTTAGTATTATAATAGTAGATTTAATTATAATTTAGATTCATCTCAAGTTCAACATTAATGAACGTTAACATACTATCTTGTTGCGACTCAAAACAAGACGAACATTAACGTACTATCTTATTGCGACTCAAATAGCAACCCTAGTTTTGATAAATGTTGAGAGGAACTTACATATTAATTTATTTTCATATATTATATTTGAATGTTACAGGGAACATGAAATAGTAGACCGAAATACATGCAAGTGACGTAACCACACACTATTTTTACTTTAAAGTCCAATAGAGCAAATGTAGAACAACAAGCATCAGAACTGTAAACAACGTACATAAATCATACTTGCAAGAGGCTTATTCTATGCCATAGACAGCTTCATTTTGCCTCTTTATGCAAATTAATGATGTTTTCTTCCAAGTTCAACTCCTAATAAGGCGGTGGCGGTGGGGGTGATGGGTGAACCGGAGGCCTGTATATTCTAGGAGGCAAAACCGGTGTTGGTGGTGGTGCCGGGTGAATTGGAGGTCTCCCTCTAATCGGAGGCAATCTCGGTACTGGTGGCGGTGGCGATGAAACAGCTGGTCGTTCGATATCAGCAAGCAATGGAGTGATACAAATCATTACTCCAAGAAAGAAAACCAGCAAATGTTTGAGAGACACCATTGTGTTGATTACTACTGTTTGGATGATAATCTGTAAGTAAATATATGTCTTTTTATAGCTTTTCGTAGCCGTCAGATTTGAAAAACAAGAAACTCGAGCCGAAATATTTTACAAATTTGTTCATAGTATACCTAAATAGTTGAAAACTTTGAATGGCCAATAATTTGACACCTAGGAGGTTACTTGAGATTTGTCTTTGGTCTGTCAAGACTTTTTATTATTCTAAACCCTAGTTCCCTTATATATGTAGATTCCCCCAGATCCAATCTTTAATATTGTATTAAAAATAACAATATTTCTCACATTTTATCATCTGATTTTCTGAATTTTTCTCAGTTTCATGTCTTGATTCACCATTGAGATTTTATGTGATAATTGAAACATGATCTGCTTGTCAAGATGACCTGGCCTGTTTGGTAATAGATGAGTTGAAAATAAGAAATTTTAATTTCATTTCCATAATCCCATAATCCTATAATACATGTACAAGAGGATGAAGAAAAACTTCCAATTTTATCTTTATAATCCTATAATCTTCATTTCATCTCCATAATCACTATCCATCAAACAGGATTAGCTGGACAATCCATCAAACAGGATTAGCTGGACAGGCTGATGTTATGTATCTAGATATCATGTGGTTATTGTTCTTCTGCTTCTTTATTCCTTAAGTGGATGCAATATTTTTGTCTATTGTCAGGATATGTGAAGCAACTAGCAAGTATAAAGTACACACAAACTTAATTATATACATGTTGAGTAGGGATGGCAATTTCATCCGAACTCGACGGACATCCGATAACCCGATCCACCATAAAAGGGTGAAAACCCGGTATAAAGCGGGTGAAAGCGGATGGCGGATGAAGCGGGTGATGGATCGGATCGGATTCGGGTGGACGTTTCATCCATCCGTCACCCGATCCATCATCCATCCACCCATCCGACCCGTTTAACCCGTTTTCACCCGCTATAGTTATTTTTATAAAAATTTATTTTTAAATATAGATATATATAATTTTACTAAGAAACCCTAATTTTTTTCAGCCGTCGTCCCATTCCCATTATCCCACACACGACATAGTCGTCACTCCCAGCCCTAGGCTACACCATTTGAGAACTGAGAGTTTGAGAAGAAGGAGCCGTCGCCGCCCGCCGGCCTCAACCTCCGTTCACCGGCCTCAGTCGCCACCCTGCCGGCCTCTCCACCCTCGCCCTCAGTCGTTGCGTTTCGTTTCTTCTTCAGTCGCCGCCCTCCGCCCTGCCTCCGTCGTTTCTTCACTTCGTTTCTTCGCTGCGTTTCGTTTCTTCAGTCGCCGCCCTGCCTCTGTCGGTCACTCCCCAGCAACAGCAGCAGCCAACAAGTGATTCTTCACTTCATTTCTTCTTCACTTCGTTTCTTCGATCTTCATTCTTCAGTCACTAATCTTCACTTTGAATCTTTTCTCGTCTTCAATCTTTAACGCAGGATATCTTCTCTTCAGTCGCCGGCCACAGAAACCCGCTTCTCTGCTCCTCAATTCCGGCCACAGACCCACTGCTCCTCAGTTCCGGACCTTCCGACCACAAACCTTGCTTATCTGCTCCTAGTTCTGGCAACACTACAACAGACTCTCTAGTCTCTACTCATCTGCTTGGTTATGATCCTATATTTCTAACTTGTTTCAAAAATATATTCAATTTGCAGTTTATAACCTTACTATTGGAATAATACTAATGAATTTGAGTTATCTGAATACCCATGAACATATAATCCAGACTTTCATTTTCTGCTGTTATGATTTGTACTCTTAAATTGCTTGCTATCTGTTGTTTACTCTATTGATTTCAGTTTCGGGCTTCCTCTGAATATGTTGATATAAGTTATGAGTTATGAATTTGTTTAAAGCTTGTTTTGCTGATTTATTTGCTTAAAAATCTGAAACTTGTGTTTGTCATTTGTAGTGATAATGGCTGATGATCAATCTTCATGTCCTTTAGTAGGATATACTTGAATATGTTGGTGAAGATGTTCTCGACATGTGAATCAAGTGCCACGGATGATAAATATGTAATTTCTTACCACTGTTTTGAATAGGTATGTGCAAGTTGTTGTTTTTTTTTTTTTAATTATATGACGTTTTAGAGTAGTTGTTACTTGTTATTGTACATTACCATCCCTACTCAAATGGTAATATGTTCATTTTATATTTGATTTTTACGTGTTTATTTTTGTTGTTGTGTTGCAGGCATCGCTCAAATTTTCAAATATGTTGTGCGATATCTTTTCAGAACCGAAGACCTTCAAATTTTTCGTTTTTTTAAGAACGTCAACTTATAATACTTGTTGTAATATTTCTTTTTGGATGATTTGTGTTGACTTCAGATTTATCGTGTTTTGTTATGTATTAGACGTCGTGTTGAATTTTTTTTACATTCAATTCCGAGTTAATATCGATATACAGGACAAGCATAGCACACCCCAAATATCATCCGATCCACCCGATTCATCCGTTGGATGCAGGTGGATCGGATGCGGGTGAGAGGTTTGGCGGGTCGGGTGGGGTGGATGCCTTATGTTCGCGGGTCGGGTGACGAACAGGGTCATCCATCCACCATCCGATCCATTGCCATCCCTAATGTTGAGGATGACATTACGTATAGCAGAGGAGAATAAGATCAACAATACTCATTATCTCTCATTTAATTTTATACGACATGAAATTCAACTATTAAATAAAATCTAATGTAACTATTTACTAAATTTAATTATTCTATAAAAAAGAAAAACAACTAAAACGACATATTTGCAAGAAAACATAATATAAAGTAGTATATGTATACGAGAATTACTATAATCCATATTAGATACAAATCATACAATAGTCCTCGCCCATTAAATTATTTTTTGATTTATCAAGTTATAAACAAGAATTAAATATAGACTGAATTGGGTAACTAACCCCTTGTAATAATAAAAGTTTTATTGTTTGTTCTCCTCTTATAAATTTTTAAGGATTTATCTCTTTTCACTATCTTTTTATTTCTAATTTTTCTGTCCAACTTAACTAGAAAGAGGACAAATCCTCTCATGCATCTCTTCCGAACTTCAATAGTGGGCGGTTCTTCTTTGCTGTGTGTGGGAGGCCAGAAACAAAAAAAAAATCTTTCAAGGGCAAAGATTGGATGTCTCTTTGATTCTTGCTTCGGTCGAGAGACAAGTTTTTGATATTGCGGCTCTTCTTCCAAGAGATGCTGGGCAAGGTAATAAAAGTGCGCCTGAGGAGGTCAAATGGGTTCATCCACCGGGGCTATATAAAAATTAATCGCGACGCAGAGGTGGACTACTCCGGGATGACTTGTGTTGGTGTTATTGCTCGTTAAAGTGGGGGCATGGTACTTCTTGATTCGGCGATGTCTATGTAGGGAACTAGGTCTGTCGAACTTGCTGAGGCCGAGGCCATGGCGTGGTTTCTTCGTATTGCTAGTGAGAGGGGTTGTGGGTGTATCATATACGAAACTGATTCGGTTGCAATTCATTCAAAGATTACTTCTAACGGGGTATGACATGGTCCCCTGGTTAAGGTCATCGTTCATCTTGGCTCCTTGCCAAAGAGTTTTGATTCATGTTCCTAGTCCTTTACACGTAGAGCTAGAAACCGTGCGGCAGACTGGCTTGCTCATTTATATCCGGCTTACCCAGCTTATTTCTTGTAGAACTCTATTTTACTTTCTTGTTTGAACGATATTGTGGTTTCGGACGAGGGTGATAGTTATATACAATATTTATTAAAAAAAAATACTCTTGTATACGAGGTTTATGTATAAGATTCAGTTTGTACAAGAAATTAAAATTTTAAAATACATGTTTTTTATATATTACAAAGGTCATTAGTACTTGTGAATTTAAATTTAAAAAGTCATGTGATTTATAAATATCGTTCAAAAAAACTCTTGTATACGAGGTTTATTTCCGACTCCAGATTGGATCTTTGTTTTTTTAACGAAATCCAGATCAGGCATGTGTTCAGAGAAATCAACTGTGTTGCTGACCGATTGATCCATCTGGGAATTTCGACCCCAACACCAATTTTTCTGACGATCCCGAACTTCATGTTCTCATCCGCAATGATGTTTTAGGTTGGACTACCTCTAGAAGGTAGCCTAACCTAACCGCTTTCCATTTTCAAAAAAAAAAAAGTTGTTTTTAAATTTACATGAAACTAAACATGTATATAAAAGTTTGACTTTAAAATTAGATCTATTCCCATAGAAGAATTATTTTAGAATTACATGAAACTAAATATTAGAAGATACATGAGAATATATATCTTGCTATTAAATGAATAACGATATTGTGTCGTTATTCTATGAAGTATATATTTGATTTTTATCTTTGACAATATTTATTAGAGGAAGGTACACTAAACCACCCCTTATAATCACTCTTTTTCAATAAACCACCCTTTATAATTTTTTGAGCATAAAACCACCCTTAATATTCATATGTTTGCAATAAACCACCCTTATAGATATTTTTGCATAAAACCATCCTTAATTTTAAATGTTTGCAATTAACCACCCTATACTAGTGAAAATTACATCAAATAATTTAAAATTGAAGCATAAAGATTGTAAACTTTCATTATTAATATAAATATATAACTAGTGGCAATCATTTGGTTAAGTATTACAATTATAATATAAAAATAATTAAAAAAAATAATATAAACTATTAATCATGTACAAAAATAAACCAAAATTTAAAAATCATTTAACTCATACATAAAGTATCACCTAATAAACCAACAACGGAAATGCAGTAAACCTACTTTTTTTTTTACCCAAATTGGTTTGTGGTAACCAACAATGAAAAACGGTTGAAAAAACCTAACCTAAATATTTTTATCCGAATTAGTTTGTGGTATTTTCAACCTTTTTCAAAAAAAAAAAAACTAAGAAAACCTTCGATAAAAGAAAAAAAATTCCAACGAAAAATTTCACATGTGTTCCCATTAATTTTGCTTCAGATATTTTTTTACCCGTAATTTTTTTTTTATCACGAATACTTTTCTTTCCAAAAAGTTAGAACATTTTTATTGCAATTTCCATATTTTGAGATTTTTCAACCCATATTTCTCATAAGTATTGGTCAACTAAAACAAGTGACAATTTTTCTAAAAATAATCCGGGAACCATGACATCAAATTAGTCGGAGTTGAGACCGTACTATAATTTGTTTTGTAGGTGATGGTTTGTATACGAGTTAGTAATTTTTAAAATATTGATTATTTTTGTACATTAATAGTAATTTATATTATTTATTTTTTTTGCCATAAATTGTAATTCTTAAACCACACTATTGAAACTAATCATGATATAAGAATTAATAATGAAAACTATCTTGTTTATGTTTCAATCTTAAATATTTTGATGTAATTTTAAATAGTATATAGGGTGGTTAATTGTAAATGTTTAAAATTAAGGGTGGTTTTATGCTAAAAAATGTATAAGGGTGGTTTATTGCAAACATATGAATATTAAAGGTGGTTTTACGCTAAAATATTTATAAAGGGTGATTTTTTGCAAATGAGTGATAATTAAGGGTGGTTTTGTGTAGTTTCCTCTATTTATTATGCTCTTAATATTTTCTTGTAACCCTATAAATAGGGGATAATAATATCAATATATTGTGTGGTTTTATCCAACCATAAATCTTAAATGGTTACAAAGCAGTTTGATCTATGGGATCCGACTTATCAGTTTGTCGACCTTATAGAATCAATTGTGGACATGGACAATAATAATCCGTTCGATTGGACTAGCAGGCCTTAAATATATCATCAACTTATCAACGTCTAAATCTACCATTGCCACCGATTGACTAGTGGTCCTATCAATCTACGTTGTCACTGATTTACAAGTGGTTTTATCGGTCTACATGTGTTATGGCTCTAATATTGGTGGCCTTGTTGTTACCTCATATATTTTCTAATTATATCATTCATATGTCTATTCCATTACTTGTATTAGGAATAGGAAGGATTCAATTTCACGGTGTTAAGAGCACCAATCGGCAAATTTTAGATTCTTAAAGAAACGGAAAATGGTGAGAAAAGGGGGACCGAAACTTATTTTGGCAACGGAAAACATTTTATTTTTACGTATTTCGCATTTTTTAAAAAAAAATCAGCCTGTATGAGATTGTTTTTCCATTGAGGCAGAAAGTATTCTCATTGCGGGAGTAATTTGTCCAAATTTTTTTGTTATGAGTATCACTATAAATCAAATTAAAACTAGTAAAAAAGAATCATTTATGTTGGAGTGAAATGATCTATATAGTATAGAGTTGATCATAAAAAAATCTATTTTACATGGAAAAAATCATAAATATTAATTTTATATTAACAAAACTAATACAAGTAATGGAATAGACATATGAATGATATAATTAGAAAATATATGAGGTAAAAACAATCCAAATTCAATAAAAAAAAAGTCAAAAAAAGTTAATAAGTTGGTTAAAGTACTCCAATCACTTAATAATGAATCAATTGGACGTGATACCAAGATAATTGATTTCATTAAAAATCAAATTCATAACTGAAAAACTAAAATAACAAACGAAGATGATTACGACATAGGTGAAATGGGGGACAGGGCCCTTTGTGTATAATTAAGCATAAGGGGGGCTCTTTTTTTCTTTTTTTTTTGATACAAGGTAAGAATAATAGGGGGGTCGGTTTCTAGAAACCGGCCGCCCTATAGCATCCTTTCGGATTAGGTCGACAACATCCTCAGGTAGCGTGTCATCTGCTGAATTAGTAGTATATCCATGCATGGCAAGCTTGTCGGGAACCTTGTTGATTTCCCTGAAAATGTGTGTGACACTTAGCTGATTAAAACGTGCAAAGTAAGAGAGAAATGTCGGATATAATCATGTCCGTCTCCTAGGGAGGTTTCCATGTTTGGTTAATAGACTTTATGAGTGTCATGTTGTCTCCTTCAATTTCTATGGCGGTAATTCCTAGTTGTACGGCCTTTTGTAGGCCCTCACGTAGAGCATATGCTTCCGCCTTCAGAATCGAGTCAGCATTACACCTTCCATTTCCAGTAGCTATTGGGGATCCCATGTTGTTACGAATGATAAAGCCAAACGCATATTGATTACTGTTGTTCTTTGAAGCATCAAAATTTAGTTTGACGCTATTGTTCTTAGGTTTTTGCCACTTTATGTTCTTAGTTTTCCTCCTAGGTTTTGCTTGTGCTGCGTTTCTATCCATTGGTTTACAATTAGCTTCCTCCCATATTTTTATTTGGTTTAGAGCTTTTTTTTATATATATATTTGGATCTAACCCTTTGTTATTAAAGATTATTTGGTTTCTAGCCAACTAGATATTCCACCAAATCATCACCAGTTGTATAAACTCCGTTAGTGTTACATTTTCTTTTATGTGAACCAGGATTTCGTTGATGTTATAGTCAGAAATCGTATAGCTTTCTATTAGTGAAGATATTTTTTCATTATTCACGATGGTGTGCATGCATGGACATTCGAAAAAGAGATGCTTTGCGCTTTCAGTATGGTGATTGCATAGTTCACAATGCATAACCACCGGAACTCTTTGTTTGTCAAGGTTTTCCTTTGTGGGGATCCCGTCTAGGGCTAATTTCCACATGAAGTTTTTGGCTTTAGGCATTAAGTTCAATTTCCAGATCCAAGATTTATCATCCGTTACTCCCACTTTTCTTTGTTGTATCATTTCCATAGCCGATTTCGTTGAATACCAACCATCTTCATTTACTGACCATTAGAGCCTATCTCTAATTTCCATTATTGGGAGGTTATAGTTTATAATTCTTGTCACGATATCCTTTGGAAGGACTACATCTAATTGTTCGACCAGTTGGCCAAGCCATTTTCCGGTACTTATGAAGTTGCTAACCAGTTATCTTTCCAAAATTTAATCGTTTTTCCGTCTCCCACACGCCATCGGATTCCTTTGTTGAAATTCTCTCTTAGTTGATTAGTTTTTTCCATTGTCATGATGTGTTCTTTCCTATTTCGTAATTCCAAAGGCATTTTCCTCGGAGGTATTTTTCCTCAATTATTTTGACCCAGATGTTGTCAGGTTCTGCCAAGATTTTCCACAAGAGTTTCATTTGAAGCGCCTTGTTCATGTCTTCAGCTTTCCTAATTCCAGTACCTCCTAAGGCTCTTGGTTTGCAGATTTTATCCCAACTGATGAGTGGGTGGTAGCTTGGACCTTTATTCCAAAAGAAATCCCTATTAATTTTGTCTAACTCATTGTGAATACTCGAAGGTAGCATAAAAGCCTGCATAATATAGTTGGGTTTCGCATTTAGGTTTGCTTTTATTAGCGTTGCTCTTCCTTCTTGGGATAAGGATGACGCCTTCCATTTGGTGAGTTGTTGTTTTGATTTTTGGATAACCGAATTAAATATCTCCTTGTTAACCCTACCATTGATGATTGGGCAACCAAGGTCTGTTCCAGGCTAGTCGAGGATGAGATGCCTAGGTGAGCTTGAATGATTCTTTTATTGTTTGGATTACATTATGGGATGTTTGGAAGGATGATTTGTGGTAGTTGATTACTTGGCCAGAAATTGCACAATAGTCATGTAATACCGAAAGGATCTTGTTACTTGCTTCCGGTGTGGCTTTTGTGAAGATGATGATGTCATCTACGAACGCTAGGAACGGGATTGATGAGCCATTTTTAGTTATCGGGAAACCAATTGATTTCGGATTTGCGGAACTTAATTTTGTATATTTCTCGCTAAAACTTTGGCCCCTAAGTTAAATAGGAGAGGTGATAGAGGATCCCCCTGTCGAAGTCCTATTTGAGGTATGAGTATATTAGTTGGTGAGTCATTTATTAATAGAGAATAGGAGACCGTTGTTACGCATTCATTTATCCAATTTCTAAATTTCTCGTCAAATCCAAGTTGTTGCAGAACCATTTTAAGGAAGTTCCATTCTATTTTATCATACGCTTTTTCCATGTCTAGTTTAATCGCCATGTAGCCTACTTTTCCTTTCTTTGTTCTGAATCCATGGAAGATTTCATGGGCTATAAGGACATTATCATGGATTGCCCTGTTTTTTGTGAAAGCACTCTGTAGTGGGTGAATAAGTTTTGGAAGAACTTGTCCCAGTCTTTTTGCTAAAATTTTCGCAATAATTTTATACACCGTTGAGCAGAGACTTATTGGTCTGTAGTTGGATGTGGTTGATGGGTTATCCACCTTCGGAATGTAACACCCCAAATCCGCGGGACTCGGGGCGCTACTGGGTGAGACCGCACAATGGGTCCCGACCCTTAGCCTGACAACAATTTCACTGGACCTTTCAACAACGGCACATAATAAAGGCGGAAAACTAAAAATACGTTTTTAGTGTATGCGGATAAGCGAAATGTAAAGTACAACTGGGAAACTCAGCCGAGTCCTCAAAACAACATAATACGATATAAAGTTAAAGTGCGTCAGCATTCAATAAACAACAACGTGAAAACATGACTCAAAATATTCCCCGTCCTATAATGTACGGGGACCCCGGTTGTCCACTCCTTCGCCTCACTCGGCGGCGTCCTTAACCTACATGTCATCTACATAGGCGGTTTAAAACCGTTAGCTAATATTCTACGCATTAGAATAACAGTGAAGGCACAAACACGTATAATACACAAATCATAAATCACGCAAGTCCGGTTTATTATCTTTATTTATTAACTCGTATCCCGTTATAATTCAACTTCGGTTGTGACACGAGACCCCAATGGTCTCGCCTCGGTCCCTTACCGGCAAGGAATGGTACGGATGCCTCCGTCCATCTAACCCGCCGGGCTAGCCGCCGAGAATCCCCTGGACTTCCCAAGAGCCAGGCGGTATTGCCACCGCCCGTTATCATACACTTGGGCCAAACAGAATTATATGGTCGGTGGTCCTAATTTACCGGTTTAATAGTTATTACATATGCAAAATCACACACCACCAAACACACGTCATGCTAATACGGAAAATACGCGCTAAGTAAGTCAGGGGACTTACCTCGTCCCAACGCTAACTCACAAACGCTCCTGCTTCCCTTGGGAAGAATACAACACCTGCTCATAGCACGATACCCATCAATACTCGCTCAACTCGAGAAGTCTAGGACTTCTACCCAAATGATCTATACAAGATCATTTGATTCCCATTCTAGAATCTATCATGCTCATAATCCAACACTTTATAAAAGTCCACGGAGTCTAGCACGTCTATCACGTTTTCCTAAGGTTCCCCAAAGCCACTACTTGGCATTTCCTCCAAGTTATTCTCATTCAACTTAACATGATACTAAGGTATAACTCGTTCCTCAAAATCTACGTTAAAATTCCGCAATTCAAACCTACGGTTAAAACCGCTAACACATTCCCGGCAATTTCTATCTTTTCCAACATATGGTCAAAATTATAATAATTACAAAAACGAGGGGGTTTAATCGTAATTATACCGAATACGAGGGAGGCCGACCGGAAATACGCTCAAGGACCTTCCAAGCTTACGGCGTGGCGGGGACAACAGAATCTCGGCCGTGATACAGAGGTGGCTCGGCCGAGATTGCAGAGGTGGCTCGGCCGAGATGCAGGACAGGCTCGGCCGAGATTACAGAGGTGGCTCGTCCGAGATGCAAGACGGCTCGGCCGAGATGCAGGACGGCTCGGCCGAGATTGCAGACTCGGGGCCGAGATTGCAGAGGAGTACAAAGAAGGCTGTTGTGGCTCCTGTGGTTGCGGCAGGGGAGAACGCAGGCGCGGCTCCAGCAGGCGAGGGCGGCGGTGGCTCCGCTCCGGCGGTCTCGTTCCAGAGAGAGTAGAGAACGAGGTTGGGATGGAGGGCAAGGGAGTAGGGCTGGCTGCAGAGAGTGAAACGAGGGAAGAGATGGAGTGAGTGAGGGAGGTGCAGCGTGAGGGAGACAAGGGAGGCAAGGGAAGGGCGTGAACGAGGGGTCGGCCTAGGGTAGATGGGCGGCAACGTGTAGGTGGGCGGGCGCAGGCGTGCAGAGCTGGCGTGCAGCAGTGGAGAAGGGGGAGAACGAGGGGCCAGCTCGGCCGCGTGGGGAAGGGATCTCGGCCGAGATGCCAGCTCGGTGGACCGGGATTCCCACGTGGAAAAGAAAAAGGAGGGAGGAAAGAAAAGAAGGAATAAAGGTCGGGTTTGAACCCGTAAAATAATTCCGTAACGGACGTTACGGTCGGAATAATTCCCGAACATTTCCGTAAAATAATTTACGAAAAGAGAATAAAAAGGTAATTTATTTCTAAAATTCTCGATCATTGTTATATTTTTATTTTTAAATTTTTCGGACTTTACACGGAAGAAGTGCAATGAAGGTGTGATTCAGTTGCTTCAGAATTTTTCCAGTCCTGTAGAAACTTTTTACTACCCTTGTGATTGCTGGCCCAATGATATGCTAGTATTTTTGGTAAAAACCAGCCGTCATGCCATTTGGACTTGGTGATTTATCACTACCTATGTCAAAAACTGCGTTTTTGATTTCTCCAGTTGAGAAAGGTTTGATTAACTTTAGGTTTTCTGCAATTGTAATTTCTGGTTGAATTATTTCCAACATATTTTTTGTTTTCCTATAATCTATATTTGATGCACGGAAACGTGTCTTATAATCATTTATAAATTCCTCGTTTATTTCATTGTCTTTGAAAATAATTGTACCATCGTTTCTAGTAATATTGACGATAATCTTCTTATTTCTTCTCCCCGTTGCTTTCCTATGATGATACTTCGTGTTTTTATCACCTAAGCGTAGGTTGTTAGTTTTGGCTCGTTGCATCCAATATTTATTCTGATAGTCCAGAATGCATTCTCGTTTCTTGTTTAGTCTATTTAGTTTATCATTTAGTTGTTGATTGAAAGATGAGAAAGTTTGTTTTTGTATCGACTCAATCTGTTCGTCAAGAAATTTTAATTGCTTGTTGACGTTTCCGAATTTTTCTCGGCTCCATACTTTCAATTTTTGTTTAAGAAGGTTTGTTTTTTTCACAAGGTTGTACATGTGCGTTCTTGGAAATTGTGTTCTCCATGTCTGCTTGACAAGGTTCTCACAATCTTGTCGTTGTAGCCACATAGATTCAAATCTAAACGGTTTGTTTCTGAAGTTGGTTAGACTGTTTTGCATGCTAGTTGAGATCATACAATGATCCGAGGTTGTAAATGCATAGTTTCTGGTATGTATTCCGGAATAGTCCCGGAGAACTGAGAAACTTACCATAACTCTATCTAGTTTTTCGTATGTGTTGTTGTCACCGTCTCTTCTCTTCCTCCATGTGTACTCGTTTTCTTTTGTTGGAAGATCAGTGAGGCCGCATTGGTCTACTAAGTGGTTCATTCTATCAAATTATTATTAGCGATGGGTGCCCCTCCTTTCTTATCGGATGGTTCTCGAATTTCATTATAATCTCCTATGATTAGCTTTGGATTGTTTGAAACCCTAATTTCCGTTATTAGGTGTGACCAAAATTTCTCTTTATCTTGTTCATTCGACGGGGCATAAATCCCGAAGATGAGTGTTTCAACTGTCGTATTTAAGTTTGTGTGATTGATTTGTATGAATCTATTATGGGATTTAATGACCTCTATTTTTTCATCTCGTAGTTGGTATTGTTTCTAGAGCATACACATACCTCCGGTAAAGCCCATTGCCGGAATGAACAAGATATTGTCGAATCCCGCATTTTTCCATAATGCTTCGTCTGGTTCAGTACATGATTTGGTCTCTGCCAGTATAATAACCTGGATATGTTCATTTTTACATAAAATGTTTAAATCGGTCCAAAAATTCTTCTTCCGCATACCCCTAACGTTCCAAAATGCGATCTTCATCGAATTTAATATCTTTGGTTGGGTTGTAGTGTACCCTTTATTCCTACTCTTTTCTGGTAATATATATTTTTCTTCATCATACTATTTATATTAGGATTATTCGATTTAAAGTTGTTTGATACGAAACAATCGTTAAATTGTAAGCCTAGATTTTGGTAGCCCCCCTTTGTTTTATTTTTATTTGGTTTATTAGTTTTATTCCTCTTTGAATGAGGCCCGTTAATATCCCATAAAAGGGTGGGATGCCAGATGGACTTATTTGTGTTCTCAGTTACTGCATTCTTGTTATATATGTACACTATTTGATCACTTAGCCACAAATTGCTTTTGTTGGCCTTAGTTCTGAGGGCATTTTTATTATCCAAGTTGCGCACTTGACTACATTGCATCACGTTCTGATATTTCGTATATACCTGGCAATATAACAATCTTTTCACTTTGCATCCAGAGAACTCAGATATCATCTTGTAACTTGGTCTTTTACACATGGTTACATTATTCAAGTAATTCTCAAATATTTTTCCTCTAGTAGCCATTGTTCTAGTTTCTCCTAGTTGCCGAGAGGTGCTCTGTTGTTCTTGTGAGCTTTGTTATATCCCCTTGTCTAGTAGCTGCTGCAGTGATATCTGTCTTTTCATTGGTGTTAAAGTTGAAGTGCATTGTCCCACGGTCCTTTCTTCTTGCCTTGTGGTTAATCTGTAAACAACATACCCCCCTTCTCTTTGAAGAGGCTTAGTCATAGCACTAATAAATTGAAAATAAGTATATTTAGTAGATACAAGTGCAGAGTTTAACGTTTTAATACATTGTCCAAGAGTCCTTTCTTTTATCCTTGTGGGTAGCCTGTAAACATATGACCATCCTTTCCTTGAAAAAGATTTACTCATAAATAATATTGATTATATATATACTCAGTAGATACACGTGCAGGCAGTAACACATAGTATCCAGTTTGTCTTAGTGTTAGCAGTATAGCACATCCAAACACACTGTCCAACATCAAATTAAAGGTATATAGGTTAATCAAGGTATTAGGCAAGTAATAACACAAAGATTCATCCTCAAAAATATCATTATAAAGTGAAAATTAAGATAAATCTTCTTGATACATAGAGAGGGGATTATTTTGGTACCCAAAAGAAAACAAAGTGGATGGGCACAACCTTCCCATCTTAGTCTACTTAGTCTAGGAATAATAAAGCATTCAGCAGATTTAAAATCTTTAACAGAGACTACAAAAATACCCAGTTTATTCTGGATAGCATAATATAAAGGATCTTCATTTTAACTAGTTGAGTTTTGGTTTCTTAGTCCCCTTCAGCATGGAGGCAGCAATATCTTCAATCCCCCTGCCTCTTCCCAATGCTTGAGTCAGATTTGGCTGAGTTTTGATTAACTTCCATGGCATCCATCATCTTGTTGACCGTGCTATTAGTTTCAGTCGAGTGGAAAGAATTTTCAGACACTATTGTTCAATAGTAAGTTCCTCCTATGGAATCTCAGTAAACTCATCATCCTCATTGAGATTTTCCTCTATTTCTTTGGTTTTGTTCAGCATGTCTTCATCCTCACACATAGGAACAACAAGGGGCTCTTGAATGTCTTGCTTCTTCTCCATGGTTTCATCATTGGGGATTGTACCCTCAGGTTTTTCTTCACTGGGATTTTGTTCAGACTTATTTAGCACTGGTTCAGTGGTATTGCCAACATTAGGGAGCTCATCCTTTTTAACCTCAGTAGGCTGCTGTGTATTTTCCTTAGTGCTTAAGGATGAGTCATCCTCCTTAGAGCTTGTTAGGCCATACTCAGAAGCTAAGTACGGCCTCAACTCATACTTGTTGTCTACACTTTTATCTTTTTTTGCATCTTTTTTTCCTACAAAATGCCATTTGTTCTTAATATTCTCCTTGTTCTCTATGTCTTTCTTACCTTGCTGTTCTTTTCCTTTTCTAATGGTTTTGGTTCTAAAGCCTCTCAAAGGACAACACTCATATGTGTGATTTTTCTTTGCACAGAACCCACATCCTTTTGAAAAGTCTTCATACCAAATAGGAAAATCTCTAATCTCCCCATTTTCAGGAATTTTTACTTTCTTAATTCTTTCCTCAGCAACATCATAGTTAATACATATTCTTGTAAAATTAATCCCTTTTCTCTCTCAGAGAAGGTGTCAAGTTTCAGAAATTTACCTACACCATTTTCCTCAATGATAATCTTAATGGCTTCTCTATTTATGAACTCAGGGGAGATTTGTGGAATTCTTATCCATAGGTCAGCAGTTGTATTGCTCTCAGTGAAGGTATTAAAACTAGGCTTTCAAGGCTTAAGGATTACTAGTTGCCCATAGATATGGTATGGTCTGTTCTCCCAAATATTTTTTCTATCTACGGAGTTAGAAAAGCTGGCTTCGAACCAAAAATTTGGCTTTGGTATAAATCTAACCTCACCCTTAATGTTTCTCCATTCATAGAGTAATTTGGTTTTGTCTCTAGCTAACTCTATGGGGTTACCTAGGATACAACCCATAAGATAAGTGTCCTTCTGTTTCTGAAAGTCATTTTTCACTTTTGATAGACTGAGAAGATATTCCTCAAGGTTGAGTTTTCCAGAGTTATTACCTTTGTTCTTTTTTTCTTCATTGTTCTTTGTTGCTTGCTGTTGTTCTTCAGTTTCTGGGACTTCTTGTTCTTCATTTTCATTGTTCTTCTTTTCTTTATCTGCTATTTTACACACAACTTCTTTAAAAGAGGCTGTTTGTTCACTCATTTTAGGACTTTTAGCTTGGAGGGAGTAATTGACTGAGAAGGATTGAGATATGTTTGATGTGGGTATTTTGTTCAAAGGCCAACACCTTCCTTTAAATAGACCCCACTTCCTAACGTTCCAAAGACATTTTGTTCTTACCATTATTTTAGTTTCTTTAATCTTAACGCTACTTTAGCTAGTAAACTATATTCAACTATCAAATAAATAAGTAGGAGCATCAAATAAAATTTATTCAGATCTGTATCTTGATCGTTAGGGGTACCTTTTCTGGTCGAAAATCCCATCGAATCTTCTATTTTAGCATCCATGGTGGAGGTATTGGAATTAGCGTCCTTCCAATGGGTATCTTCAGTTGCCTCTTTCCTCTTACTATGGCCTGTGAGTAGAACAGGGACGTGGCTCCTCCACCCTAAGTCGGAAACACAATTTTCGTGAACCCCGCCAGTGAAGCTTAGAAGTGACGCCATAGCTTCCTTCTTCATCGGTTGTAGTTGACTCCCGATCCTTTTTTGAGTTTTCCATTTGGTTCTTTTCTTGTATCGCCTATGCTCTGTCTTGCTATATTGATGTCCCTCCGCTGTCTTTTTGCCTTGCCTCTGGGATTCTTTACCATTTCTACTACTTTTGTTGATGGAATCTTTCTCTTTGACCTTCAGATCTACGATTTCTTGAGGGATAGGGGCGAGATTTCGTTCTCTAGATCTAGGTTTTTCGGGGGACGCGGCGGGTGAAGCTTCTAGCCCTAGCGCGTGGGGAGCGCGTTGTTTTCTACTCATTTTTTGGGGGGCTCTTTTTTTTAAATGTACATAAACTAGGCCCCATGTATTATTCAGAAAAAGATAAAATGCATTTGTTTATTAGATGATGACGAGAATACCCTTGCTCCCTCCACACAGGATCTTTTCAAATCGGCAGTTAGAAATATTCTGAAACGGATAAGGAAAATAAGAAAAATACGTATGTTTCTACGCCAATTAGCGATTTCGATGGCGAATTGAAGAGAAATTTGAGATATCGACCACGCCTGAGAAGGGGAATTCGGAATCGATTCATCTGTGTGTGTATTAGGTATGTATATCTGCTTCTAATATTTATGATTCGTACAATTCACTCGTAAAAATCGCAATAGATATCTTCTCCATTGTTCTGTGTTATATTTGGAATTATCTGCATATTCGAAACTGATGAATTGATTTGTAATGCTTTTTTCATTGCTGTTTCGAAACTGTTTGTGTATGATCGAAATTTCTCGTATGATGTTGTGAGTTTTGTGATCGAATTTGGTATATTGATAATAAGGCTGAAATTGATTATGTATAATCGAAATTGCTGGATAATGTTTGTCGTACTGGCATAAACAATTGTGGTTCCGTTTGAAGATAGTGTATATGTGTGCTAAACGTGATAATTGTGAACTTGTATATTCATGTGTGTATGTTTAACAGTGATGACGGTTGTGTTTGTAACCACATATTTTGGGGGGGTCTGGATAGAAGAAGATGGCGAATGGAAATACAATGGGGACTTCTTAAGTAAGCCATTAGTTGTTGATGCCACATGTAAATTTGAAGATATTTTGGCACTAATTGCTTCAAGATTCGAGTTGTGCAAGTCAAACACTGAGATACAATTGACCTACAAAAATCCATTCAATCCTACACTGAAGCCATTTAATGTGAAGACAAAGGATGATTTCAACACTTTTGTAGAGATAAATGTCATGCAGCATATTAGTTGGAGTGTTCCGTTGTGTGTTAACACAATGCAGACAGAGAGTAATGAACCAAGGTTCACAATTGATATACACAAAGAGGACAGAAGAATTGAAATTGGGGCAAGTAATGATGTAGGAGAAGTTGTGTTGATGCCTTTAAAGAATGCGGATGGACTTAATAATAGTGAAATTGGTGAATCATCTAGAGATTTAATGGAAACATCGTGTGATACACTTGCTATTATCCCTCAGACAGGTAGTTGTGTACCATCTGAAGACAATTTGGAGCTAATGATTGGAAAGACATATCCTTCTAAAATAGAGCTGAAGAATGCATTGTGTCTAAATGCTATCGCAAATTGTACACAGTACAAAATTGTGAAGTCAAAGAAGAAAGCAGTAACAACAACATATATAGAAAAAGACTGTAAGTGGCGGGTGTGTTTCTCTATGCTTGGTCAGGCAAAATACTTTACCACAACAAAGTATGTATCCACACACACATGTTCCTTTCGCGTCAGAAGGTCAAATAAAAGAGAAGCATCGTACCATGTAATAGCTGAGAAGGTGAAGGAAATGTAAGTTATTCATACCATTAAAAAATGTGTAAATTCTATACAATTATGTATAAACAATGTTATTCGTTTATGTGTTTCATATCTTTCAGGTATGGTAATTCCAAAAAGTTACCTTCGGTAAATCAGATCGTCACAGTGATGAAAAATATGCACCATATTGATGCTAGTTATTGGAAGTGTTGGATGACACAAGAGAATGTGAAAGACATGATTAGAGGGACACCGGAGGACAATTACAATTCAATACCATCATATTTGTATATGTTAACAGATGTCAACCCCGGAACAATTGTTGATCTTGAGGTTGACGAGGAAAAACGATTCAAATATGTGTTTTTGGCATATGGACAATCCATTAAAGGATACGAAGTAATGCGTAAGGTAATATTTGTTATGTATGTGTGTGTATCTTATTACATTTGTGTGCACATTTATTTACAAAGTGATGACAATGTGTATCACTTTGTGTACTCTGTTTTGCTTGTCCCATTATTTATGCAGTACATAATATTGATAATTATTTGTATAAGCCGTTGTAATTATTTGTGTAGGTTATAACAGTAGATGGAACTCACTTGAAAGGAAAATATGGAGGAGTCTTGTTTGTTGCAACTGCACAAGATGCAAATCATCAAATATATCCAATTGCTTTTGCAATAGTTGACAGTGAAAACAATGAATCTTGGGACTTATTCTTCAAAAACCTCAAGCGTTTTGTACGGGACAACAATGAGCTAGTCTTTGTATCCGATCGACATAATTCAATCAAAAAAGGTATATCATCAAATTATGAGATGACATCCCATACATATTGCATTTGACATCTGAAAGGTAATCTGAGGAAGAAAACAAGGTCCCATAGAATTCTCCAAATGTTCATGGAAGGAGCCCGTAGTTGCAAAAAGAATGAATGCATTGAATTACTGAGCCAAATATCAAGGGTATGTATTGATTACTTATATTTATACACAAACTTTCGGCATTACATTATAAATAACTTTTATATTGTTGAATAATTGTGATTTTGTTGTTTTGTAGGAGAAGACAAAGGTTGGAGAGCTACTGAACGAAATTGGTATATCAACATGGGCACGTTCTTTCTGTCCTAGAAAAAGGTACAATATAATGACTAGTAACAATGTCGAGTGTGTGAATGGAATAATAAAAGAAGGTAGAGAGTATCCCGTTGTAGCATTACTTGATGAAATCAGACAGTTCATGACCCGGTGGTTTGCAGAACGACGTGTACGATCAAAAGCTTGTGCATAATTCTCTCCGCCTAATATTGAGGCAATCGTCCAAGAAAGGTTTGTAGAATCTGGTGGGTATTTTGTGTATGTTCTTGATGCTGACAGAATGGAGTTGAGGTTAAAAAGGGAGATGAATCTGTAATTGTTTCTTTGCAAATGAGGAGTTGTGCATGCAAAGAGTTCGATATTGAAGAGGTACCTTGTACACATGTTGTGGCTGCTGCACATTTTATGGGTATGAATCCATCTTCTCTTGTCAGTAAGTATTATTCTTGTGAAAGCTGGAAATTAGGGTATGGAGAAACAATCTATCCAGTACCTAACAAGTCAGAATGGGATGTACCGAAAACAATAGCAGAGATGTCTTGTGAGCCTCCAAAAAAACGTAGAAAGTCTGGAAGATTGCCGAAATGTAGAATTCGTGGTCCTTGGGAATCTAGTAGCAAGAATAAATGTAGTTGTTGTGGTAGATTTGGGCACAACAAGAAGACTTGTCTAAAACAGCCAATATAGGATCACTATACGTACAATTTCAGTGTACACAAAAACAATCACAGTATTGATATACATATTAGCACACAATATACAAGTGCAGTTTTTGTACACATATTACTACACATATAACTACAATTGTTGGTTATTATTTCAATGTCGTACACAAGACATGACATGAACGTTGTGAGACTTCGTCGTTCGATATATTATAATTTTTGGTGGTTGTTACACACGAAAATAGCAAACCAAATGAGTGTATATGAACACATTTGAAGATGTTGGTATAAACAACAGTAGAAAACGAGTTTTGATAAGTGAAAGCGACATATGTGAAGTAGTGAATACATAACGACAGCAAATATGTACCACATAAACATACACAAACGACAACAAAAATGTATAACAAAAACATACACAAATGTAGTAAATACATCGTGCCATTGTTGTTGTCTACTGTTCCAAACACATTACAGACAATCCCAACACGTAACCAAAAGTTCAAAATGCAAGTCTGAAGTCTTAAAACAACCATTACACCATTAGTCTACATATCCTCAAACCAAGTGGGTTAATCCCTACAGAACACGGCATATGAAAGTTGTTTTCTGTAGGCCTGAAGATGATCCTCGGTAAACTCCAACAAATCTGTTCGTCCAGATGCAAGAAACTGTATGTACTTCACAGTATATATGCCACAACTTCCACTGCAAAATGTATAACACAAAATAAGAAAAACAAGCACATGTAGAAAACATACATACTGTGTACCAACTATATATAAAAGTATATAGAACATACCCATCAACATTGCTGGACAGCCCAAGTTTCCTAATAACTTTGAATGGTCTGTTTAAGTTGCCCCCCAATCTTGTGTGTTTACCATGTGACTTTAAAACAAAGGGGAACATTGTAGCTAAAGGTTCCATCAAATTCTGAAGCTTATCATCTTTTATGAAGTCAACTTGACAATCATAAACATAGATGCACCATTATAAGAGATTGATTTCCAGAGCAACCCAGTGAGTATCAAGTAAATTGAAAGGACAGTAAATAAAATTAACCTCATACAAAGGCTTGCGGAAATATGAAGGTGCATCTCCTGTCAACACATCAATGAAACTGTCTTTGATTTTGAAGTTTTCTGGACCAGTTTCAACAAAATAATCGAAAGTTGACCGATTGTATGAAGTTGACCAGGAACATCCCAAAACAGTAGTACGGGAAAAAAGATTGTTGAACTCTATGATTGATTTTCTCATGCACATAACTAGTTCATCAATAGCCTGCACAAGATGTACGCAAAATAAAACATGTATCATATAAATAAACATTTAATTTCATATAAAAAACACTATAAACATGAGGAATATTGTAAATACAATTACCGCATCCTTAATCCAGCCTCCAGGCTTTAGGATTTCCTGGATAGATGACCTTGACAGATTATTCATGTATCCCCTAATAAGCCCATCTCCATCATCAGCCTTAACCCAAGTGAACAACTTCTTACGGTCAGTATTTGACAACAGACTACCATGTGGTTTCTTAGGCATCTTTGGACTCTTCCTGTACGGTGTCCGCTTAAATTTACTGTCTTTCCTGAACCGTAAGCCCTTCCTACGGGTAACATCTTCAGCTACATCTTTCTAAAGTATGAGAACAGATTAAAAACAGATTGACATACACAAAATACATATAAATTGAGTATGGACTGAAAAGAAAGTTCATACCTCTTCATCTGTAATCCCTACCTCTTCATTCACCAATGAATCAGTTACAACATCTTCAGTAGCAACACCCACAGTAGCAACATCTACAGACTTCTCAGTTGGTACCACGGGAACAACATGATCAGTTACAACAGTAGCAGATGAAGGTTTGGATAGATCACTAACAAATTTCCTAATATTTCTCTCTGTTCTTTTGATTGTTAAAAAACAGTAGAGTCCAACTTGTCATAAAGAGTACCAAGGTCTCTGGAGTAGTTGATCAAATCATCTATCATGTAGGATTGTTCATCAAATTTCTCAAGCAACATTTCATTTGAACTTTGTAAATGCTCAAGCTTGTCCATTATCTTTAACACCCAATTCGGTTGGGATGTATTAACACTGTAACGAAAAAAAAACATGCATATAATTATATAAAAAAATATGCAAATAATACACTACACATAATTACAGGAGTAAAGATGTACACACAACTATGCAGTCAAAATATACACACAAAATTGAAAGAATGATGAAGCAGAAAATATATACATAAACTAAGAACAGAAGACGATGGGAGAAGAAATGTGTACATAAACTGTACACATAATATATACACAAAACTAAATGAAGAAATATGTAAAAAAAATGTACACACGTGACACACAACAAAGATTCAATGGACATGACATAATGGGGAACTATATGCAGTACATTCAAAGGGGGAAAAAGATGTACCCATACTATAACAAACATGTTCCAAAACTATATACACAAACTACAAAAGGAAAAAACGGTGTACACACAACTATGTACATAACATTTATAAACACAATATATACACAACATATATTAAACTCACTGTGTATCTTTGTCATGAACATCATCAACATCTACGCCCATATCACTTGGTGTTGCGGGTGATAATGGTTCTTTCCCCTTGTGTGACCTTGTGGGGTACCTAAATAATAATCATTGTTGAGAACGCATGTTGTTAGTATAGTATTATTGTTGTGTAAAAAACACTAATATGTGTTAAATAGAGTAATATGTGTAATACAAATTTCTTACCTCGAGTGTGGGGGATTAGGACTGGCTGGATTGGACTTTCTCTTAGGGGAGGGTTCTCCATCATCATTTCCCGCTTTACCATCCTTATTGTGAACAACAGCAGTTTTTGGTGGATGGACAAAATCATCACCGTCAGAGGCATCCTCAACTACACTTCTAACTTCTAACTCTCTTTAATTTTGGCCTACATATAGCCACACAATAAACTATGTTATTATAAAAAATACAACTTCACATGTACATTAAACAAAGAACAAAACATACCTAGCAGGTTCAACCTTATCTTTAGAACTGTTTGGTCGAGATATAACTATATCTACCAAACTAAACCCAACTTCAAATAACAAATCCAATCTGACATCTTCCCCCTCCAGATCCCACCACTCAATGTCATCGTTCTCTTTGTGACCAAGAACTGTTTTAATGTCCTCTTTCGTAAGGCCTTCAACAATGGCCTTTATCTCACCATAACTAAGGAATTGCCTTCCTTGAATGGACTTAGAAACAAATTTCAGACAAAGAGGCATGGCATTTGGATCCTTGAGAGTTGCAAAGGGGCTAGCAAGCTTGAGAATTGAATTAAAGACTTGCAAAAGACAGAGAAAAATAATAAACAAAAAAATACTGATATCAAACATAAACTATACTGTTGTTCATTATAATAGGCATCACCTGTAGGGCTAACGGAAAACCACCGATATTATAACCTTCACTTGACCTTATCTTCCCGGGTTCACAAGATTGTAGGAACCTTTTGGTTTGAAGATATGCAAATCGGCCCCATGAATATGAGTTAAATAACTCGATATTGTTGACAAGATTGAGTGTGTGTTGTGTAACAAAAGTTTTCTTGTCTTTTGAAACCAAGACACCTTCAATTAAAATAATCAAAACCATCTTGTATTTAAATTATGAATGGTTATTGCATGAAAATCTCCTCCAACCGGGCATTAGTGCACCGATCATGTCCCACAACAGACCTCATTTCTACTGGATCCATTTCATCTACATTAGTGAAGTTCTCTTTACTACACATAAGATCAGTTATCTCAAAAAATCGGTCAATCCAAACCTCAGTAAAACATTATTCACTCCAAACCACATTGAATGGTTTCTTTTGGTCCTGATTTCCCGCATCAGCATAAAATGTATCAACTGGTTAGACATTTTTAACTTGGTACTCAACTCTATGAGTGGACCTAGAACACTTTGTTTTAATTTCAACTTATCAGCTTCACACAACTCATCGAGTATGTGTGGGATCAGATGTAGACGGCTAAAAGAATTAATTCTGACAGTTTCATTTTGCTCGTTTTCATCATATTTATATTTGAACTGCAAAAAAAACACATACAAATATAAATACATGTTAAAATACACAATGTATGTATAATACAATACATTACTTACCTTGACATGATGAATAACTTGGGTAGATGATCCAGTTAGAATAGTAGTCTGTTAAAAAAAACAAAAGTAAGAACCACACATTCATATGTACTGCAGAACTTCAAATCAGCAAAAAGAGGAATTTGAACACAAGTTACCTGCTCAATTTCATCAGAAACCTAGTTCTTATTTGGAGATTTTCCCTTGTGCTTCACTGCACAAACTTTTCGCCGAGGCATAATAGCTAAATGTACATAATAAAGCATTTATGTGAGCCAAAATAACAAACATAATACCACAGATTATCAACTCAATAAACTAAACTGCACAAACATAGTACAACATAGAGGTTTACAGTAAACAAACGTTATATTTCGATAAATAACTTGATTTTAGTCATGCATGCAGAAGAAAGACCGAAGCACTCCATTCGAAAAATCAAATTGACAAGTAATACAACACAAACATGTTGACGATGGTATATATATGAATATAATGGACAGTTTCTTCAAAAGAGTGAATGGAATACAACAAACCCTAAGATATCGAAATTTAAAGCACAAAATCGGACGAGAAAGAACAGTACAATAAAGAGAATGAAAAATAACAATGCTACTAACTAACCAGCAAAGAAGAAGAACCACCGTCGAAATCGAAACGAAGACAAGAGTAGTGTACCTTCAATTAGAGAAATTTGAGAAATCAAACGAAGAAAGGAGAAGTTGAAAACGAAATCGCCGTTTAGGGTTTGAGGATTAAGAAAGAAGAAGAAAATGACGGAATGAAGGATTGAAAAGACGGATGCACAAGAACTGATAAAATGCAAAGATCGAAGAGATCTTTGCCTTTCCGATAAAAGGCGGGCAAAAGGAAAAAAAAATTTTAATGGTCAAATCAGTAATATTTACAACGTTACCCCATAATATACTTAATCCCCATATTGCCCCTTCCAATTTACCTTTATTTTAAATCCGAAAATACAAAGGGCCCATTATGTATTTGTTTTACACAAAGGGTTTCACTAGCCCATTTTTCTCTTACGACATTAAAAAGAAACAAAAGAACACTAACGCGACAACAAGGAAAAAACACAATATTAAATGGGAAAAACCAAAACAGGGTTTCCATAAACTCCATTTTGACGGATCAAAACTTGATTCGGGTGTAACATCCATTGATTTTTGTGATCCGAAATCATAATGGAGGAGTTATTAGCCTTGATGCAAAAAAAAAATAACTCCAACTCACTCATAAAAGTTGAAGCCTTCGCTCTTAAGGCATGCTTACAAGAGATTATCAAACTACATATCAAAAAGATTTAAATCGAAGGTGACAATATGCGTGTTATCAGGGTACTTCAAGGTTTGTGGAGTTGTCCGTGGGATGTCGAGATGATTATTTCCGACTCTAGACCGGATCTTTATTTTTTTTGACGAAATTCAAATCAGACATGTTGTCAGAGAAATCAACTGTGTTGCTGACCCACCTGGAATCTCGACCCCAACACAATTTTTTCTGGTGATCTCGAACTTCGTGTCTATTCCGTAAGGATGCTTTGGACTACTTCTAGAAGATAGCCTAACCTAATCGCTTTTCCGTTCTCAAAAAAAAAGGTACTCCAATCACTTGATAAGAATAAGAAAATAATGCTTCAACAGGACAATACAAAGCGATGACAAACATTAATCGAAGATCGTATAAGTAAATTATAATGCATGGACTAAGAGATTCAAAAGCCGGATATCGTAAGGGCATCCTTTCCAATTTCTTCTTTGAAGTCGATATTCGATTACTATCCACAAAGAGCAAAACGGCTCGGGAAGCAAATAAACCATCCGTTAAAGAGGCATCTCTTTCTCTTGCAAAACAATTTGGTGGCAAACCAAGTTGCCCCGTTACAGCCAAAAGTCGAGTCCTTTGTCCGAATAATCAAAATTTGACGTGTTGGTGGACGAAATCTCTTTGGGGAGAGGGTCTTGATCTCAAGAATCTGGCTATTGATGAAGCGTTTCCGATTAAGTTTTCAGGCCATCGGGAATATCTTGTTGCTTGATGTAAATTACTTTTGTCTTCTTTTCTTATTATAAATATTTTGTTACACAGGTAAGGGAAACGTAAAGGTCAACGTCTAGAAATAAAGCGTCCTAATGCATCCTTTTCAAACGAGGTCTTCAACTTTACAGATTGTACTGTGAGTAACATATGTGCCATGACAATCTGATGTGAGTGTATCCGTTAACACCATGGACTCCTCAAAGTATATGATGGGCTCGTACTTGCATAACAAGGGATATCATGAATGAAATATAAAAAATAATAAAATAAATTTCCCATGGTAGTTTTACATGGTTGATTCCGATGGTGATGGACAAATTTCTTCTTCAATATCAATGTAACTATTTCCAAAACTATGAGTCTTTTAGAGGACTTCTCTAAGAGAAAAAGTTTCAGCATCGACGAAGGTTGTATAATTTTCAATTAGTGCACTTGGATTCTCTACGATTATAGGGAGAAGCGTTCTAAGCAATTATGTATTAATTGAGGACTATATACATACCTACGGATACTCGTTAGTGGTAAAATTCACATAACACTCGAAACTAGGGACACTCGTTAGTGTAGAATCTACAACAACTCGATTGTGATAATAATAATAATAATAATAATAATAATAATAATAAATTATAATTACGTGTAGTTAAGCCGTGATCCTTAATTAACTCTATTACAATTTTTCAATGATGTTTATACTGTGAAAATTAAATAATTATTCTAACGTATTGTACATAAACTACTAAATTTTATAAATTCTACAACTTTAGGTCGTAGGAACTTTAGGTGGTAGGGCGATGGTGGTAAGAAGATGGAAGACAACTTGTCGGCTTATTCTATACCGTTACAAATTTAGAGGAGCATATATTGCTTCATGTGGCCTATATATAAAGTAAGTAAATTAA
>CM008285.1:17925690-18005142 GCA_002319775.1 Fagopyrum tataricum
GTAAAATTGGGTACAAGAATCTTATTCTTCGCTTCAATGTACCCTGCCTTTCTTATAGATCTTCATATATTGAAATTATAATAATTTCATTTTCTTAAAATATGTTTTAATAGCAGGCTAGGTGTTCCCTACGGGACTAGTGAACTGCATTCAGTGAAATGTGAACTACATTTAACGAAATGTGAATACAGGACTACAGCAATGGACTCATTGATTGGATGTTAAAGTGCCCAGAAGAAACATCATCCGACTTCCAGCATTGGGTCCAGTAAACTCGATGCTAGTCGGATGGATCTTACAAACTACTGATTCATCCGTCAGATCATCTGTTTCGAATCTGGATACCGCTCGAGATCTATGGCTTGAAATCGAGCAACGGTATTCAGTCGGAAATGGTCCAAGAACTTTGAAATTACGTGCAGACATTAGCCAATGTCACCAATAAGGGAAATCGGTGTCGGCCTATTTCGAGAGGTTGTGTCGGCTTTGGGATGAACTCAGTTCTTCTCTTCCCTCATCGACGTCGATCTACACCCCTTGCTCAAAAATCCTGGCTACTGAACGTGATGAGGAGCGAATTCACCAATTCTTGATCGGGTTGGATGATTCGTATCACAATCTTCGATCTAACATAATCTTCAAAGAGAGCTTACCTTCAATGAACAAAGTATACTCCTTGGCCATTCAAGAGGAGTGTACTCATCTGACTCAGAAAGACACAAAAACTCGACTGGAATCCATGGCTATGATTGCTCGCTCGACTAATCGATCTATACAAGGTAAGCTGGAAAAGTCTCACTTAATGTGTTTTCATTGCAATAAAACAGGGCATACAAAAGAACAATGCTTCAAGATCGCCGGGTACCCGATTGGTGGAATAATGGGAAGGGATCATCAAATTCATCTTCCTCGTTTGCTTCGCGGGCTCAAACAGGGACGTCTACTGGTGCCCAGAAAAACACGCCAACAAAAATGGCTTCTATTGCAATTGTTACGGCTGTGCAAAATTCTGGGTTAGCATTGGCGACAACTTCTACAAATTTTTTTTTTTTTTGATAATGGAAAGCGGTTAGATTGGCCTACCTCCTAGAGGTAGTCCAACCTAAAGCATCCTTGCGGATGAGAACACAAAGTTCGGGGTCTTTAGAAAAATTGGTGTTGGGGGTCGAGATTCCCAGATGGGTCAATCGGTCAGCAACACAGTTTATCTCTCTGAAAATATGCCTAATACGGATCTCGTCAAAGAAGCGAAGATCAAATCTGGAGTCGGATATAATCATCGCGACCTCCCACGGACAACTCCACAAACCTTGGAGTGCCTTGATTACACACAGGTTATCACCTTTGATTTCGATCTTTTTAATTTGTAGTCTGATTGCCTCTTGTAACCCAGATTTGAGGGCAAAAGCTTCGGCTTTTATGACCGAATTGAAATTATTTTTTTAGCGTCGAGGCTAACGATATCGCCATTGTGGTTCCGAATAACATATCCAATAGATGTCATTCCTGAATCGAGTTTTGATCCATCAAAGTTAAGTTTAAAGAAGCCGGGTTTTGGTTTTTCCTATTTAATATTGTGTTTTTTTCCATTTGTTTGAGATATATCTTTTTTGTTGTTGTTTTATGTTGTAATCGTCCTCATCAGTTATGTTAGTTTTTCAGTTATGTAATTGGTTTTTGATGAGATTGAAAACCTTATTATCAGGGCCCATATGTTCATTACTAAAGATAATTTTGTTCCTGAAGAACCATATACTCCACCATGCAGTTGCAAGGTACGTAAATTTCTTTGTTCCTATTTTGTCTTTAATTTCTTGTAGGATGACATGAGCTTTTTTATTTTGGAGGTTAATTTTATTCAGTTCGGTTAATATTGTTCTATCGATTTTGGCAATAATTTGTTTAGTGTGATGGCAGTCCAAGAGCAGGTGTAGTAGGTCCTCAAGATGATGGTTGCATAGTTCACAATGCCTCGTTACGGCAATTTTTCTTTCGTCAAGTTTTGCTTTTGTCAGAAGTCCATTAACAGAAATTTTCCAAATAAAGTTTTTAATTTTGGGTTGGGTATCCAGTTTCCAAATCCATTCACAAGAATGGTTTGGTTGGATATTTGATTCCTTTTCAATCATGTCATAAGCCGATTTTGTAGAAAACCATCAATTTTTACTGCATCTCCAAATTAGTCTATCTTGGATCTCGTTTTTCGGGATGATTGTTTCCTTTATCTTTCTCAGAATATCCGGGTTTATGAAATTTTGGAGCTCATTATCAATTTTGTTGTTATCCCACTCTCTTGAGTTATTTATGAAATGACTAACTTTAGTGCTTGTATCAATTTGGTTGGTATTTTGCACCATTTTTATTAGTGGTATCGTTGTTACCCAACTATCGTGCCAAAAGTTGATGGTTTTTCCATTTCCGATCTGCCAAATGATACCTTTTTTGAACTCGGTTTTGAGTTTCATAAGATTGTTCCATTGCCACGAAGCTCCCCCTTTCAAATGGTAATGGAGAATGTTCTTATTTTTTAAGTATTTCTCATTTATAGTTTTAACCCATATATTGTTTGGTTCTGCTATAATTTTTCACAAGAGTTTCATTTGTAGCGCTTTGTTTGAAATTACAGATTTTCTTATCCCAAGGCCACCATTCTTTTTTGATTTACAAACTGTGTCCCAACTAATAATGGGTCTGTGTTGGTCTCCTTTATTTCAGAAGAATTTTTTGTAAGTTTTATCCAATTCTTCCAAGTTATGGCTTGGGAGCATAAAGCTTTGCATGGTAAATGTAGGTTTAGTTGCAAGGTTGTGTTTAATGAGTGTGTTTCTACCTTCTTGTGAAAGGGAGTTTGCTTTCCATTTTAGGAGTTGTTGTTTTGCTCTAAGGTTAGTTTCACCAAAAGTTTCTTTTGTCACTCTTCCATAAGCCCAATGGGCTGATTTACTTGAAAAGTTCAAAACTTTTCATGCTGCTTCAATTGAATCAATGTCACGTACCGATTTAAACTCTTGGATACTAGATAGCGGGACATCTTTTCATATGACGGGTAATATTCATTTTTTTGCGAGTTTAAAACAAGTCGATACTTATATTGTTAAACTTCCGAACGGATATTTACAAAATGCAACACAAGCTGGAGAAATTATTTTTAGTCAATATTTTCATCTTTCTAATGTATTATTTGTACCAGGTTTAAAATGCAATTTAATTTCTTTGGTATGTTTAACTAATGATTTTAAATGCAAAATTACGCTAACATCAAAATTATGTCTCATTCAGGACCTAGCTTCACATATGTTGATTGGAGCGGGTGAACATAAGGATGGAGTCTTCTGGTTATGATTCTATAATTTCCCTTTTCCGATTTCTGCTGCAACTCGTGTTCATCCGAAACTATCAACCTCGACTCTTTGGCATAAGCGTCTTGGTCATCCAGCTCTTGATTTTCAAATACCTAGTTCGGATATTAATAATGTTGTTTTTCGATCTACCAAAACTGATCCTTGTGATGTTTGTCATAAGGCTAAACAAACTCGCTCTTCATTTCCTAAAAGTTTGTCACATTCAAATTTTACGTTTGATTTTGTGCATTGTGATCTGTGGGGACCATATAGGTTTCCAACTATTTGTGGTGCGTCATATATTTTAACTCTAGTCGATGATTGTTCACGAATTACATGGGTATTTCTTATGAAAACAAAAAATGAGGTTCTACCAATTTTCCAACGGTTCGTTATAATGATTCAAACAGAATTTAATAAAAATATTAAACGTGTTCGAAGTGATAACGGATCGGAATTTTTTAAACTAAAACAATTTTTTTGGATAAAGGCATTATCCACGAAAAATCTTGTACGTATACCCCTCAACAAAATGGTAGGGTTGAGCGTAAACATCGTCACTTACTTAACGTGGCCCGTGCGTTACTCTTTTAATCTCAATTACCGATACATTTTTGGGGTCATGCGATTTTAACAGATTGCTATCTTATAAATAGAATTCCTACAAAAGTTCTCAATAATAAATCCCCTTTTGAAAAAAAATTTCAAAGAAAACCGGATTACAAACATTTACGGATATTTTGTTGTTTATCATATACATCCGTTTTACCTAAAGACTCGAACAAATTTTCTTCCCGGTCTCGAAAGTGTATTTTCATTGGTTATCCATTTAGTCAAAAAGGTTGGACTCTTTATGATCTTGAAAACCATACTATTTCTGTTTCTCGGGATGTTTATTTTTACGAAAATAATTTTTCTTTTTCTAAACCAAATCAAAATATTTCTAACGAAAATGATTTAAATAATCATCTTTTACCATCCAAATTTCCCCCTCCTATTAATCCTAATCCTAATATTAATAATCAACCTACACGTGTTGAGGAGGATTATTCTAATCCTTCTTTGGCAACTGTCCCACATATCTCTCCTCAATTTTTTAAAACTGATAATGATATTTCTTCAAATTCTCATCCTCTCTCATCCAATGACACGTCCACATTCATTGATCATTTACCACTCTCTCAACCTAATATAGCTATTCCATTATCTTCACAATCTCTATCTCCTAATTTAGATAATCATGATTCTTCATTGCCTAACATATCATCATCAAATACAAATCTTTCCATCCCCACGTCTCCAATTTTCCTCTTCTGCTAAAAAACAAAAACACATACACCAGAAGCGTTTGGGTGACGGCGGTTTTCTGATCTCTTTCGACAGCATCTGCTTTCCTTCCGGATAATACCTATGAAGGCTGGGTTCTTACCACTGTTTGTGTGGCAACTGTTCTTTCTTTCTGGCCGACTATGGCGGAGGGGGAGAAAAATAAGTTCAAAATTCATTTGACAGATGATGAAAGTACGGTTCTTAGCCATGAACCGTCTGTCCAGGGGAAGGATGGATCAGTTTCAACGGTGTTGTTAGGAAAGGTTATGACCTCTCGACCTTTCAATGCATATGCCTTGAAGGCTACTATGAAAGGAGCATGCAGATTGCGTAATGGATTTAACTTCAGAGAAATTCAAAAGAACTTGTATATTTTCCAGTTCCATTCAGTGCAAGATAAAGAGAAGGTTTTGGTTGAAGGTCCATGGTCTTTTGATAAGGCTTTGCTGGCTCTTAAAGATCCTGGTATTGTCCAACCATCAAAGGTTGAGTTCTCACACGTGCCCTTTTGGGTACGAATCTTGGATCTTCCAATTGGCTACGCTACGTCTACCCTGGCAAGGGAGTTGGGTAATATCCTTGGGGGTTGTTAGAAGTTAATGAAGACAGTTACAATCCCACAAGTATGTTCTTTCGCCTGCGAGTTTCCCTGGATATTATGAGGCCACTGCGAAGGGGTTTGCTTTCTATTAAGGGAGATAGGTTATGGTTGCCTGTTCAGTATGAGAGACTCCCTAACTTCTGCTATCTTTGTGAAAGGTTGGGCCATACTGATTGTGATTGCGAGGATGAGGAGGCTAAGGAGTATAAGAATGAGTATGATGACAGTTTACGGGCACCACAACTTAACAGGGCAAGGTCAAAAACGATGGTCGAGAACTCCTTTTGAAAGGTGTGTATTGGCCAGTGGGGAGTGGTACGTCACTGTCCATTGAGAGGGATCATTGGTTTCCTCGGCCGTATGGCTTCAGACCCATCCATCCAATACGGCTTTCTGCTGGAGTTAATAGAATTATCGATCTTATAGACTGGAGTACAGTAGCTTGGAATGTGGACTTGGTCAGGGAGAGCTTTGCTAAGGAAGATAGTGATGTGGTGCTTTCTATTCCGCTGGTGAGTCCCGAAATGCAAGATAAGGTGACATGGTTCTTTTCGAACAATGGGATCTTCAGTGTAAAGTCTGCTTATAGGATTGCGTTGGACGTGGGGGTAGGTAATTTCGGTGCTCTTGCTTCTGTTTCTTCGAGTGCTCAGCCAGGAATTTGGAAGAAAATTTGGGCACTACCAACATGCCCACGGGTTAAGAACTTTATTTGTCGTTTTTGCACTGAAGTTCTCACGTCCAAGGTGGCGTTAAGGCGTAGAAAAATTCAGGTGAATCCTTGGTGTATTGCATGTGGCAATGAGGAGTCTTCTATGCATGCTCTACTGAGGTGCCCACGTCTTTCGGGAATTTGGTCAATGTTCAAACAGGTGCGTAAACTCGGTTATAGGGCTTCTTCTCCACTGCACTGGTTGGATACTTTAGCTTCTGTTGTGTCCTGTGATGAACTGCATCGGTGGGATGTTACTTTATGTAAGATTTGGGATGCTAGGAACCGGGAGATCTTTCAAGGGCTGTTGTGGGATGGAGGTCGGATAATGGCATTGGTTCAGAAGAGGTTGGAGGAGGATAATAAGAACCTTCCCTCGACAAGGCGGGTTTCAACAGGGAACGAGGTACGTGTGAATGGCTGGATAATTCCCTCTGCGGGAGTGGTTAAAATCAATTGTTACGCTTTGGTTGACGGTTTAGGCCGTGTTGGAGTGGGAATTATTGCTCGAAATAGTGTCAGAATGGTCCTTCATGCGTCCGCGAGGGTCCTATCTGGGGCAAGGAGTGTTGATCATGCTGAAGCGGAGGCAATGTTATGGGCAGTAGAGACGTCTCTTTCGAGGGGTTGGCAAAAGGTGATTTGCGAGACAGACTCTTCCAGTGTGGTTACGAGGCTTAACAAAGCCGATCCTTTATATGGTCCTATGGGGATGACACTCCGACTGTTGCGGTTGGAGGCAAGAAAACTGGATTGCTGTGTTTGGGCGTTTACTTGACGAACGGGCAATGCGGCAGCTCATTGGCTGGCCTGTCTTCTTCCTTTGGACACTATCTGTTTTCAGAATGAGACGATGTTGCCATCACCTTTATTACGTATTGTAAAATATGATGTTTCATGTTAATTCAGTTTGTTTCTATCAACAATTTTTTTCCCCTCTTCTACTGAACCAAGTTCAAATTTTCAAAACCTTCCTTCTAGTACAGAAGACTATCCTTCTTCTGAAACCGAAGGATCGCCTAGTCAACCACATGATTCTACACCCGTTTTACGCCGCAATACTAGATCAATCCTTCCAAACTCTAAACTAAAAGATTTTTATTATGGTTCTTTGATTTCAACAAAATCCATCCATGGTTCATCTGCTCTATCATCATCACCAAGTAAGTGTCTATATCCACCAATACTCAGTTGGTCTAGTGGGATGTGGTGCTAGGCTCCTTAAGTGTTTAGCTTGGATATTCGAGTTTGAATCCTCCTGGCCGCATGTATGGAAAAATTGATATTGGGAGGGTATCCCCCAACAATGGGCCACGACTTTCTACCCAATCCGGACGTAGAGTGGCTAAGCCGGTCGAACCGGGTGGTCTCCGAATTTACCATTACCAAAAAAAAAAGTGTCTATATCCGATTTCTAACTACGTAAACTTTAATAAATTGTCTCCTTCTTATTTATGTTATATGAAAACTTCCCACTCTCTGCAAGACCCCTCTTCTTACAAACAAGCAGCGGCTCTACCAGAGTGGCAGGCGTCCATGCGTCTCGAAATAGACGTTCTCCAAAACAACAAGACTTGGACCCTCGTATCACTTCCTCCGGGCAAGAAGCCGATAGGTTGTCATTGGGTCTTCAAAACCAAATTGAATTCTGACGGGACAATAGAGCGTCACAAAGCACGTTTAGTAGCCCTCGCAACAGACAACGCCCAGGTATCGATTTCACTGATACTTACGCACCTGTTGCTAAACTTGTCTCCGTTAAAATTTTTCTTCTAGTAGCTTCAAGTCTTCAATGACAACTTCACCAAATGGATGTGCATAACGCATTTCTCCATGGTGACTTACATGAAGACGTATACATGTCTTTGCCTCCCGGTTTCACTATAACAGATCCCACCAAGGTGTGTAAGCTGAACAAGTCCATATATGGTTTAAGACAATCACCAAGGAATTGGTTTCACAAGCTAAGTACATCACTTCTTCGTTTTGGTTTTGAACAATCTAAAGCCGATTACTCTCTCTTCACTTACTCTCATTCAAGTATACGTATTTTTATTTTAATATATGTGGATGATTTAATCATTACCGGTAACAACTCTAACGCCATTGTTCGTTTTAAAGCATACCTTCAATCTTGTTTTAAAATGAAAGACTTGGGAAAGCTTCGGTTTTTCTTAGGCATAGAGGTTACTCATACACCCCATGGCGTTGTTTTAGCCCAACAAAAATATGTTCTTGATATTTTAGCAGAATCTGGGACGATCGGATCACGTCCAACATCTTTTCCAATTGAGCCCGGTCATGCTTTAGCAAAATACGAGTCGGTAGCTCTTACAGATCCAAAATGCTATCGACGTTTGGTAGGGAGATTGATCTACCTAACTATTACTCGACCTTACTTAAACTATTCGGTACATATTTTGTCACAATTTTTACAAAGGCCATCAGTTCACCATTGGAATGCAGCCCTGTGTGTACTGCGATATTTGAAGATGAATCCAGGGCAAGGTATATTATTATCTAATTCTAGTCGTTTTCAGCTAAATGCATATTGCGATTCAGATTACGCATCTTGTCCTCTTACTCGACGTTCTATAACGGGGTTTGTCATTTTTCTTGGCGAGTCTCCGATTTCATGGAAAACAAAGAAGCAAAGCACGGTGTCAAGATCCTCTGCAAAAGCCGAGTATCGCGCAATGGCAGCTACCATATGTGAAATAAAATGGATCAAGTCGCTGCTAGCTTCCTTGGGTGTATCTCATACACAACCGGTCAATCTATTGTGCGATAATCAAGCGGCATTACATATAGCTTCAAATACGGTGTTCCATGAGCGCACGAAACATATCGAAATAGATTGTCATGTGGTTCGGGATGAAGTTCAAAAGAAAACAATCCGAACTTTGCATAATCGTTCTCACAATCAATTAGCGGATATCTTCACAAAGGCCCTCAGTCATCAACCGTTTCATTGTCTACTAAGCAAGTTGGGCATTTGCAACAATCATGCGCCGACTTGAGGGGGTGTGTTAAAAGGGGTAGTATATTATATGTAAATATATGATTTCCTCGGTTAGTGTTACCGTTATGTAGCTTTCCTTTGATATCGTTATTCTTCCTTTCCTTAGTGTATATATTTGTAATCCTTTTCCTGGAATAATCAAGCCAAATTAATATATTTTCAGAGAACAAGGTTCTCATACATATCCCTATCTGTTCAACAACAATATCACCCAAGAAGCATCCGATTCGCTTTGTATCTTCCTCCATTCCTCTCCCTTTTCCATCGTCATTGCCCATAAGATGGCTTCCCCTTCTGCAATAACAACGTCACACTTTCCTTGCAACGACCTCGCCGAAGCCAACAACACCTCACCTCTCTGGTCTCTAGCTACTACCCCCAACCTACATATACTAGAGCCATTGATGGACACATCACAGTTCAACTTCACAAATCTGGGAAGTGGTCGCCTCCACTTACCGTAGAGTCCCGACTGAAGCTTTTGGATCCGTGGTCTCCAATTCCCTATTAAAATTTATCTACCACATGTCTTGCCTTAGTCATAATATCGTTCAAATCCCACTGCAAACCATCGAAGATCGATCCATTCCGAGCTCTCCAAATAGCCCACATAAGTGGCATCCACAATTGAAGTTCGTTTCTTGAGCAATTCGGATAAGACATCTCGAACCACTTGAGTATAGAACCAACTGACTTATGGAATTTCTTGAACCGAGGTACCATGTTTCAAATATAACCTCACGAAAAAGTCTACACTTTTAATTACTCAATTATTTATTTTCTTCATATTAAGATTATCACTCTTTATTCTTCCAAGAATTTTTTTTAAAGATATCTCAATTATCTGCTTTCTTCTTCCTAGGATTTTGTATTATATATTTCATTCTTCCTTGAATTACAAGACACATAAAAAAAATTTCTTCTAATGATTAAAGAAAAATTCAAAGTGCATATTTAGTGCCACATATTAAAAACAAGTACACATATGTATCCAATTAAAATAAAGTGCATTAGTACCTCATTTATTTCAAAATAATTGTACCGATTATCCTTATAACGTAAAGTAAGGATTTGATCGATAACAACCACGTTGGAGAAGCTCTATTTTGACCTAAAACTTTAATTAAAAATAGTTAAAACTCCTAAGATAGTCACACAAGTAAAATTTCTCAAATAAACTATTTTCTAACATAAAACTAGCCGGAGAAACTCTATTGTAGCTCCGTTTTACTTCCCGCTATATAGATTACTTAATTTTGGTGAATTCATCAATCTCTCACGTTCATATAAGCATAATTCTTTTTTGTTATTCTAGGTAAACATTCATCCGCTTCATCTTGCAAATAAAATTTTCATTGTTGTGTCTCCTTATTGTGTTCTCATAGTCATTCAATTCTAAAATATTCAACACAATCAAGTATTAGTGATAGATTAGTAGTTTTATGTTATCGGTTCATTATGTCATATAAAATTTTATTGATATCTATGTTATTGCAAATAAATAACGTAGTTTTTCCGTGTATTTTTATATCAAACCAATTATATACGTTGACGGTGTTATTTGGTTTATATCATTAGCATACGTAAGTTCAAAGCATTTATTAACAAACACCCGAGCAAAGCATGAACTATGAACTAGTTATCCTTAAAAACCAAAAGGTTTGGACTCCTACGGCTTAACATACCAAATTTAGGGTTATATTTTGTTTTAGATGGCCACCAAAATGTAGGGTTGTAGTTTATTTTAACTATTTTTAAATATATAATTTAAGTATAAAAAATTTAATTGAATTATTGATTTTAAATTTTTTTTACCGAGGTTTAAACATAGTAATTAAAAACCTATTTTATTTTCTATTGGAATTGCTTATTTTAAATTCTAAAATTTAAGAAACTTATACGGTATAATTTAAGATGCGTGACAATTAGCGTTTTCCTGATTAGACATGTAACATCCGTAAAATTGTTATCCTGCATCATTTGTATGGAGATTTGTAATTAAATTATAAGGATGAGTTGTTAGCCATGTCAACAAGATTTTTTTTTCCAATGGTAGAGTGAATACAAATAATTCTAGAGTTAAAGCGTGCTCGTGCGGGAGCAATTTCTTGATGGGTGACCTCTTGGAAAGTTTGGACAGTGTCCCTAAGACCTCGAGTCCTACAGACTGTATCGGAGCAAAACTTGAGTCACAAGTGTGCTTGCACTAAGATACGCCCACAGATGACCGTGTCCGAGCCATGACATGAAAGCTTGCCCATTTTGAAGACTTTTCCCATTATTCGCACAATAGACTTTTTATTTCAGAACTTTAATTTTGGAACTTAATTCCAGTACTTAAAGTTCCGACATTTCATAATATAGAACTTTCGGTTTTTAATCTCGTCATTTATGTTTCCGATCTTTGGGTTGACCCTCATCCTTTATATATAGGATACTTGTCCTCATTTGTAATATTTGTCTAAGTTGAATACAAGCATTGAGAAGGGAAAATCCTCCTACTTGGTTTGAGCATCACATATTCTTCCATCCTTCCAAAATTCTTCCTTGGATCTAAGTTTTGATCCAAGAACTCACATTCGAGGATTCTTCTGAAGCATCAACTATTCACTCCACTCTGTGGGCCGTGGCTTATCCGATCTATCTTGATCGGATCAACCGAACACTTCCGCATCCATTTCTAAGATTCCGCTGCCCAAGTTCTACTGTTCGATCCGCCACGAACAATCAAGAAGGATTAGTTGAAGTTTCTCCTCGATCTAGATCTGCACTATTTCTATCATTGTTTTTAGAGCTCGGTATTGAGGTCAAGTTCTTTACTTTTTGTTCTTGATCGTTGATCATCGTTCTTCATATGTTATTAAATGATCTTGAATATTTCTTGAATGTTCTTGACCTTATCCGAAAGAATGTTGTAGGTCAGTCGGTTGGTCGCTAGAAGCTAATCCACCTATTTATCTTACCTTATATATATAATTTTTTTTATTTTCAATTTTTTACGGATGATTGATGCCTTGTTTGTTGGATTCTCCTAAAGAAAACTTGATAACATGATTTATCGACCTGTTTTTGTCATGCATTCAGGTAGATTTTTCCTTTTGGCATTCATGTTTTAGCCTTAGTTTGTGTCATTTATGCTTGTTTAGTTCGACTTTGCAAGAACATATATCTACACACCCTATTTGTGGCTTTGTAGGTAATTTGACACATTATGAAGCTAAAACGACGTATTTGAGGATCAAGCCTCGAAGTGGATGCATTGGAGCGATCATACATGCACGTGAAAGGGCTAGGAATTTTAAGCTAAAGGCATGAAGGGAACGACCAAGGAGCATCTCGGCCGAGATCCACCTATCTCGGTCCGAGATAGAAGGCTTGGAAACTACTGTTGCAACATCTTGGTCGGTATCTCGGGTGAAATCTCGGGTGACTTGACCGAGATCCATGACGCTGAAGATCGAATACGAAATCTCGGTCCCGACGATGACCTATCTCGGCCGAGATCCAGCCAGAAATTTCTTCCCTGAGCGTTATATTTTATTTGCGGGCTTTTACCTTTTTGGAGCGTTATATTTTATTTGCGGGCTTTTTCCTTTTAGGTCCAATGTCTTTTTAGCTAGGTTTTTGTTATAGAAGGAAGTCTTGGATTAATTCCAAGGTGTACTTGTTGGGAATCGCCCAAAAGTTACCCTAGAAGGGAGGAGCCATCTCCTACCCTATTCTTCATCATTATTCTTCATGGTTTAGTTTAGATTCAAGATTAAGACTTTTGCATTGAGATTTCTTTGGAAAAGATTGCTGAGTTGAGATTTGTTAGAATCCATTTTCTTCCCTCTAATTTGATTATCTTTGTTTATCTTTCTTTTTATAAAACTGCTCTTGATTAAAGGTAACATTCAATTGAGAGCAACTCAAAACCCTTTCCAAAACCTTTTTGATCCTTCTTTCCCTTATCTTTTTCAATCCCCTTTCTTATTCTAGATTTATCCTATCTATAACCACTGTTGCAGATTAATCCTTCCAGTCTTTGTGTTCGACCCTGAAATATTTGCCCTACTTCTTACGATATATATATTGTGGGTTCGTTGCTATTTAGGGTAATTATTTACAAGATATAAATTTAAAACTATTCCTTCCTTGTTTTGCTATAATCTGAGTTTCTATCATTATTGATAAGAATTTATAGGTGGGTAAAACTAGCGAACAAAACTTTTCATATTTATTCAACATCGATTTCTTCTCTTTTCCTTCTACATTCAACATCATTTTATTCTTTTTTCCCGTTCCCTTCATTTTCTTGTTTCATAAAATATGCCAACTTATTCAATTTTTTTAGTCATTCTTTCTGTACATCCTTCCTCTCTTTTTTTTTTAATTCTTTTTTCCTTGTTGTCTTTATTGCTTTTTGTCTTTTACGGTGTAGGAGAACTCTTCTAGGACCATTACAAAAAGAACTTGGAGTCTAGAAGACTAGGTGATGGCGGAGATTTGATCCCGGCGCCGGCGAATGATTTGTAACATCTAAATGGGTTGAGGTGGCGCATCAGGCACTGCGGCAGCAAGCCCTGTAAAATACACAAACAATTCAACAACAATGGCTTTGTTCCTCTTTGACCATCGCCGTGAGCCATCAATGAGGGATTTAGTGCTATGTTTAGCCCTAGCTCATGGTTTTAAGGACTTGATCAACCCTTTGACATCCATTGAAGGAATATTTGAGGTTCTATCTTGTTCATGGATGAATAATGTGGCTATAGAGGATTGATTGTCAGACATGTATATTTTTATCAAATCATTTGTCCACTTTATTATCTTCAAGTCTTGTTCTCGCATTTCTTTATTTTACGTATGCTTTTTCTTTCTCACTTTTGATCCGTTGCCACCGTAATAAAACCGAGCGGTTTGGTTGCAGTGACGAAATCCATCAATTTCGACCAATTACGGGTTTTACAGCGGCAGAATCCGTCGATTCCGGCCAACTGCATTCTTTCTCTTAAGTATCACACCCTCATTCATATGCATATAAAATCCCCACAAAATGATACTTGCAATCGAGTTTGCTAATCAAGAGAGGAGGTTAAAGACGCACAGTTTCTATTCAAGTTAATCAAGAAGTGGTTTTAATAAGGGTGGAATTGCTATGTAGCATTATGTCACTAATATTGATTAGTATATATTTCACGTAGTTAAGTTTATTAACATATGACATTCTTTGAAAGTTTGTGATAAAATTACCCTCGTACAAGCAATTACATAATTGTGTGATTATTATTTCATGTACATTTTCTTGTACTAATCATGTATCTTTCTTGTACATGTACATTTTCATGTAACATGGTAGGTTTCGACGATATTATATAAGTTTATCAAAATTAATTGTAGAACGACTATTAGTTTTGTTTCATGGTGGATTGTCGTTCGTATATTTTGTTCATGTATATGTAAATAGGTCATTGTAACATTAGACTTTCGTAATCTTCTCTAATTTCTTGTACTAATCTCTTCAACTGCAGAGTTCTTGTACCATCACGCAGGATACACCTTTCTCAAACCTTGAAGTTGATCGATGTTTCTAATGTGATTATCGGTTGAAAGTTCCAATAAATGATAAAAGCTTCTTTAAAATTTAAACTACCTTTTTAATTTAGATTTGCAAATCATAATTAAAATGTAACCGATTTTGGATATTAGCATTTAAACTGCCTTCTTAATTTACATTTTCAAATCATAAATTAATATATTTAATTGCTTATTCTTGTAACCAAATTTGAATAGTTTGAGGTAAGGTTAAGATTGTCATTATCTATTTAATTATACAATTTACCTAGTAAATTACAAGCCTAGGGTATCTACTCACTAAGAGTTATGATTAGGTACATTTCATTTAATTTCCTCTTATAATAAAATCATCTCTAAGTAACACTTACCCCCCGTTTGGTTGTAACTCCGGAAACGGAAACGGAATGGAAACGAATCTAGTCCACATATGTACCTTGTTCATGAAATCATTCTGGTTGGTTACATGCAAAATGCACTTGTATCCCCTACTTTGTTACCCTATAGGGTATTAAAACTAATCAAATTTTACTACAATTAGTTCAAACCACAAGGAATGATTCCCAACAACTTCATGAATAAGGGTGTACGTATGGACTAGATTTATTTTTATTTCGTTTCCGTTTCCGGAGTTCAAACCAAATGAGCCCTCGTTGTGTTCCAATTCAAATAATGAAGAAGGTGTAACGTCTCTTTTGGTTCCCAAATCTTTTGACTTTTCTCTCTGTATTTCTCAGTTTCTTGTTGCTCTTCTTCCTTTATGATATCGCAAAGGTCTTTTCTTTACTTCTTTTGATGATGCTCCCATTCAAACTATATGCGACTAATTACAGTTCGATTGGTCTAAATCCATATTAAATAGTAATTAGTTTGTGAATCATTATTTTATATATATATAATAATAATAAAAAAAATTCCATCGGAGTATTTTACAGTTCGATTGGTCTAAATCCACATAATTTGTACATTTTGTACACTTTTATGTATATATAACTCATCATTTTTATAACTTTTTATTCTAGAAAGCAATTATTTATTTATTTATTATTTTATCAATAATAAATTTTGCATGTAAAAATTGAGGTTAAACAATCTTCAAATCTCGTAATCAAAACTACTTTGTAATCCCTTCTCCTCTATTCTTTTAAGTCAACATTATACTTTATGTTTCTGATTTATTTTTTGTTTTTTAGATGTTCAATGTTTAGACAGATTAGGACCAACCTTGTTTCTTTTATTGGAGGTTTAATGTGTAGACATATTAGGTTGTTGTTTTATAAATCTCGTGTTAGGTTCTTCCGAGTTAAGTGTTTGTAAAGAATTTCGTTGGGTTTTTGTTTAGTTTCTATATCATTCTATTTTGTGCAAATTTATGTTTACATTCTATCTATTTTCATATTAGGTCTCCTAAAATCTCTCCTGAAACTACTTTGACATACTAGGTTGTGTTATTGTTGATTTTCATGTTATTTTCTTCCCATTTAAGTGTTTGTAAGACTCTTGTTTGATTTTGGTTTAGTAAAAATCGTTCAATATTGTACAAATTTCAATTTACAGTTTGTCTTATTGCATGTTAGGTCTCTTAAAATCTCCAGTTAAGTGTTTGTACATTTTCATGTTATCTTGTCAAAAACTTGTTTACGTTTCTTGCTTCATATGAATTTCAATGAGATTTGGCAACATTTTTTAACAGTCTGTAACTGAATGTGTATGGCGGAGTATTCAATAATGGAACGCACCAAGAAGATGAGAATCAAGCCATCAATGGAAAGTCTTGTAGTCAAGAAGGTGGAGTAGTCAAGAAGGTAACTCCATTTGTACAATAGATATATTTATTTATGTATTGGTGTTCATGGTTGGATTAGTAATATGTATATGTTTGTGTATTATGTTTATATTGAAATTATATAGAATTATATGTGGTTTACCATGTTATTGCTAAATAACTAATTGTCTGATTATATATTATCTGTGTGTACTACGTGAGTGAACTTGATATAGACTTATGTACGCACCGTGTATGATATATATACATATATACTCTAATTAAACTGGGTTTGCAATAATTGTGCATGATTATTTTGTAACTAGTAGTTATTATTTCAATTCTTTTCTTTTTAAAGTTGATGTAGCTGTGTATTGTTTGTATTCTATAATGAACTTATTGTGTTACATAGTGATCATATTGGGTTGTGTATTCAATTTGTACTAATTAATTAATTTATTTTGGTAAAATTTGTAAATTCTATCTTTGTGTAGTTGGCTTCTAACTGTCGTATATGGTTTTATTTTTCAGTTCACTTATAGATGGCCTGAGAAAGATAAGAATGTGTCTGCCGGATCAACAATTACAACCGGATGCATCTCATCCCACACTTTTTGGATCAACTGTCTCAAGCTGATAAAGGTAGATTGCAATTAGGTGTATTCCGGTCAATCATTGAGATGAGCTCCAATTTGAAGATGTCAAACTATCTAATACACTTCATGCTCATGAGGGAAGTGATAACAATGAGAAACCATTTAGGGCCCGTTTGGTTTAAACTCCGGAAACGAAAACGGAATGGAAACGAATCTAGTCCATATGTACACCCTTGTTCATGAAGTTGTTGGAAATCATTCATTGTGGTTTGAACTAATTGGAGTAGAATTTGATTAGTTTTAATACCCTATAGGGTAACAAAATAGGGGGAAGCAAGTGCATTTTGCATAAAACCAACCGGAATGATTCCATGAACAAGGTACATATGTGGACTAGATTCGTTTCCATTCCGTTTCTGTTTCCGGAGTCACAACCAAACGGGGGGGTTAATGTGCTTTTGCATCAACAACATACAACTCCGGTTTGGATTGACCGAGTTTCATGAGATCACCGGATTGAGATGCAAAGACGAGGGAGTGAAGGAGGCTTAAAAGATGGTTGATGTAGATATGTGTAGTGTTGTGGAGTACGATAGATGTACCAATGCTAAGCTAGAACTGATATGTGTCGAGGAGCCTGAAGATTCTAAATTTAAGTATAAAATTGCCCTCATAGTATTTGTTGAAGGAGTTATACCCTTCAAAGACAAGAAGACGATGGTTAGTCAGCATACCATCTAGTGGCGGAGCTAGGGATGGGCTTGACTGTGCAGTCGCCCATCCCAGCCCAGTAAAATTGCTTAGCCCATCAAGCCTATATAGTATTAGATAAATAAATAAAAGTGGACTTCTTTTTATTTGCCTACCTCACATGAACTAATTTTCATTTACTTTGAAAATATTGGACAGACGTGAGGCATGTGACAGTGGGGCCTTCTACGTCTCTTTTCAAGTTTACAACTCTACAAGTCGTACAAAGCTTCAAAAAAAAAAATTGAATTTCTATTATATTTTTATTGTTTGATAACTTGTTTAAGCCATATTTTTTTAACTGTTATATAAACTTAATGAAAAAAATAATTTGGTAGTATAGAATATTTAAGTAATTGAGATTTATATCATAATATATTATAAATTTTAGATAAAGGTCTAATATATATTATATAAATAATTTTAGTTTTATTAATATTTATGTTAATTTTTATTAGTTGTTTTCTAATTATTTAGAAATTAAAATAATAATAGATATTTATGTTGGTTCATTTTAAATTTCTCCCTTTGACCAAAATTTTTTAAAAAAATATTCGCCCACCTCAATATATTTTCCGGCTCCGCCCCTGATACCATCAATCTTGTGAGTAACTTGACTGTCTTTGATGTTGACCCATGGGGTCACTACTCATTCATCCAAACCAAGAGGTTGTTAGAGTCTTACGAGGCTGGTAAAAAAAGGGCTAGTGGTAGGTATAATATTGGAGGATTTCCAATTGCTCTAAAGGTAAAATGTTTATTCACATAAAGATTTTTATAAGTTTTGGTGAATTTATGTTGACCAATGTCTTAACTCATTTAGTTGTTTCAGATTCTTGCATTCCACTTATGCCAAAGCTTGCATTGGAATTTCCAAGTATTTTATGATAAGACTACCACACAACTGCGTAAGAAGTTTGTGTCCAAGTCCCAAAAGGTCAAACTCTTTCCTGGATATGCTGATATCAACGTCTTGGTGGATAATCTTACAAATGACGACATCAGAACGGTCCAAGGGCATGCTGAAATGATTATTTTGATTGGTGGGAGGAAGAGGGTGATGATGATAGTTTAGACTTGTTATTTGAACATGGATTTGAATTATGTAATATTCAGGTACATCGTCCAGTTTATGAGGAGAAGAGGAAATGAGCTAGAAGGTAAGTATGAAGGATGCATCTGTATTTGTATTTTTAGTTGATTTTATTATCTAACTTGTGTAACTACTTATTCATATCATACTAATGATAACACATATGCATTGCTTATATACTGATTTTTTTCATTGTCCTTGTGTGTTGATTATACATGATAATTGTGTATGCATTAGACTGCTTATGTGTATTCATATCATACTTATGTTAACACATATGCATTCTTTATGTACTGTTTTTACATTGGACTTATGTACTGATTTTCCATTGTCCTTGTGTATTGATTATGTATGATAATTGTGTATGCATTATCATACCAGAAGCTGAAAGTGACGGAGGGGATGTGAAGATAGAAAGGGTTGGGTTTGGGTTTGATTTTTATTTAAAACAAAGTCGATTATGTTCATTTACAATATTATTTTTAATGAACCGTTTTGGTTTACTTAAGATAATAATATAATAATCACGAGATGGGGCCCATCGACGGCCAAATAAACGGAAGTTGGAGGAGGGTGGTCCCTTGGTGACGGAATACCTTTTTGGGTATGCGTAGGCAATTAAGGCTTTAACGGGTGATTTGGTGTAAATCGACCTATTTAGCGGATGGTTTTCCGTAGTTAATCCTAAAAATAATTAGTGAAAAATATGTAAATATATTGTGTCGAGAATTATTTGAGGTGAATGACTTTAGGAGACGATACGTAGACTGTTTTAGTATAGAATTATAGATTATAGAAATGACATTTATGAGAGTGTTTTCTCCCTTTTTGTCCTCCTAATTAATTTGTCTTTTAAATTCTAGTCATAGATTGCTTAAATCTAACAGTTCATTTTTTCCACAAAATAGTTCCCTAAAAACATCTACGTCCCTCGTACTATCTTATGTTTTTTTCAACTTCTTTGTACAATAACATTTTTAATTTCTTCACAAAAAACCTTCTCTACTTTTTAATTTGACTCTCTTCTAAAATCTATCATGTTTAAATATTTTGAGGTTAATTAAAGAAACTCATATGAAATGAAACGAAGCTACTCTAACAAAATCACCTATCTGGTCGAGTCACAAGAAATTTAATTCATTTATATCAAACCTCAATTTTAAAGAAATAATAGAACCAAAATTTCAATTATATAGCTCAGATTTAATGCTACAGTTGATGTAATGATCGAGCTATCTCGTCCTTCGTATATAGGCCCATACAAGAAGCAAAGATACACGATTAAGGTGAGAAACTAATAAGGATGAGTTGAACAAGTGAACTATTTTTGTTTATAACACGTCAAGTATACCCTTTTGTTCAGAAATAAATTAGGTCCTTTGTATTTATTAAAAAAAATGGTTAATTTTGATTTACTCGGGCTGAAAGACTCATCCTCCTTCCCTATTATCATCTAGATTAATCGAATCTCGCTATTCTGTTATTATTTTATTTAAACTTATACACAGGTCTCATTTGAAATCGCTAAAAATCATTCTTGGGAACGAAATGATTTCGAATCAATAAAAAATCATGTTTTTTTAGTGACTAAAATAAAATATTAAATGCCTTTTAACACACATTTTTATTTTATAAGGACAAAATTATCCATCAATCATAGAGACAAGAGACAAGCACTTTGTCTCCATCACAACCCTAGAAATCTCATAATGTATTATCATAACCATCGCTCTATAAACTATTCATCCTCAACCATCTTAACATCAATCCGAATGAATTCTTTACGAGCCAACAATTCAAACTTTCTCCGAAAGTCTTGACTATACGAACTCATATCGGTTAATTAAAAGAGAGGGATAATGTATTAGTAATTTTTTTTCATAAGGCGATTATATACGTGATATGTAAATGCTCCTGTAAGTGTGGGTAGTGAGAACTAGGGATGACAATATCAACCGATAATTATCCAATAAACTGAACCATACATACGGTTAAAATAAACTAATAAATGAGGTTGAAAATCAGGTGATGGTTAATCGGTTGATGGTCTGGCTGCGGTTCCGGGCGAAGATATTAAAAACAACCACTTGACCTCCAATATTGGGTTTGCCCGACACTTTAACTAAAAAACTCAAAATTACTACTCTTCTTCTAAATTAAACCCTAAATTCCTAAATCAAAATATTCCTTCACTTTATAAAGATCAAAAGCTTAAGCATTTTGTTAAGTCCGAGAAATTGATGGAAGCCGAATGCCAACCGATCAAGTTGAGATCCATATAAAATAATTTGATTTCCGATTTTCAAACTTAGTTTCAAGCTAATGTTCTTTTGAAATTTAAGAAGACGCATAATTTTAAATTGTCAGTTTGTTACTTGTATAATTGAGTTATCAAATCATGATATTATGTTATATTTGGTTGATTGTTTGTTTTGAAAATTAACTTTTAGAGGAAATCGGAAAAAACCCGACTCACCCAATCATCTATAATTATGGTTTAGAGTGAAGGTAACCTCGAATAGGTACTGACTCAAATGATCGGCTTTTTAATATAGGCCGACGATGGAAGTGATACAACACACATTATCCGACCCATTCTCAGCCCTAATCAGATAGAACAAACCATACAAATTGACACATAACAAGAAAAAGAAACACAACTAATACATAAGTTTATCTTATTAGTATATACTTAATACTCGATTTCATACATACATATAGATGTTATGAGCTAGAAAGATATATATGCTAGCTTTCATAACACTTTTATTAATGCGTAAGCATGTCACCAAATTAAGCTTTCTTGAACATAACAAGAAAAGGCTTAATCTGAGGAGCAACACCCAACAACCTCTTTCCATCCTTCTCTATAAAAACACCTAAATCTCCACAAGCCACCCTACAATTATCACATACACCAGGACAATACACAAACTTATAGAAATTCTGCTGTGAATCTTCATCCTTCTCAATCCTAAACCAATTGCTCAATGTTCCAAACCCAGGATTCCCCAATTCGCCACCACTCTTCACGTATCGCTTTTGCTCTTCCGTTGGCCCCTCGACACCGCTAAGCGTCCACGCCGTTGATTGCACGCATACCGTCGCCGCGTCGAACTCCACGTTCATGTCCGTTGACACTCTCACAGTCTTCTCATCGGAGTTCACCGGATGGAATTTCACTGGGATCCCACTTGAGACTTCTTCATTTTCTTGGGTTACGTATAGTGGGCAGCTAAACGTTGCGTTTCGTTGGCCGAGCGAGAGTCCACCACCGTTGCCACGTATCACTGGTATGATGTAGTAGGTGGATTCGGTGCTAACTGGGTGGCCGTCCACATCGATTACTTCGGCTGATGCTCCGGCCACGGCTAGGAGAAGGAGAGGAAGTAGGAATGAAATGGGTTTCATGGCGTTGATAACTCAATTGATTTGAAATTTGAAAATTTGATTAAAATGGTTTTGTGGTGTAAGAGATGAAAGGTACTTATACACATACAAGCAATTCCGTACTTGGATTGGCTTTTCGTTTTATTGACTTTGACTTTAAATTTGGTGAATTTCATATTTAATTTTTTTCGAATTTTGAATAGTATCTTTAGTTAATTTTTTGAAATTTTTTTTATGATTATCTATAAGTTAATTTTTGTTAATAAATTGAGAAGAAAAAAAAAAGTATCCATCTAGAAAATTATCTAGACATCTAAATTGACTATTAATGATAACTATTAAATGATAACTATCTATTATTTCTGAAAATATCATTTTATAAATGAGCAAAGATATGTCCTTGAAAATTGAGAAGCTTACGTTGCCATTTAGAAATTGAAAGTCCTAGGACAAAATCCGAAAAAATTGAAGTATGAGAACACAATATGAAACTACCCTTTACTTTACGCATTTTATATTTTCTAAACCGGTCTCTAACATTTAATTAACGTGATATAAAATTGAACTATAGGTTTCCAAATTAAATACATATTGTAAATTGTATTCATGTAAAAAAAATTATTTAAAATGTAAAACTATCCTTTACAATATATATCATATTAAATCAACAATAATTAATCTATAAGAAAATTTTCTCTTAGTAAACTCAAATATCCTTTGACATTTATCTATTTATTTTAAAATTTATAATTGTGTCTAAGGCGACCGTCAAGTCGTCAACACTAAATATACTTTGCTAATTATTTTAGAATATATAGTTGATTTGACGGGAGTCTCTCATCTGATTTATTCGGATAACTGATCTTTTGTGGTGGGTAAGACTGCCCTTAAGGCAGCCTCTATTAAGGTCGCTAAGTATGAAAGGACCTGCATAAACAAACCAATTTGTAAGAAGAATAAATTGTTCCACGTACGGATATTAGATTGTTCCACGGATAGGATTTGACCATTCGGAAGGTTACATCTTGAATTTGTACGAAGAACAAATTATCTCACGTGTTGAAAATTAATTATTTATCAAAGTTATAACTTGAATTTGTAGGTTTAGAAAATTCTATATAGCTTATGTTTGAAAAAGTTGAATAAATATGATCTACCTCCACAAATCTAGTGTAGGTTTAGGGAAAGGATTCGTCGACTACACTCTTTCAGTCTATAAAAAATGGAACTATTGTAGAATTATAGTTTTTGTTCTAAACATTTTTGATTTCGATAAATTTGTTGATATATTTTCGTGGGAGAGAAATTTTCCGATACTACGAAGGATGGAAAGATATCTAATAAGAAACGTGAATTAGATTATAATGTTTTTCGTAAATGTGGTGTTATATCCACCCCTTTTAGTTTGAATTATTAGACCACACCATTTTTATTTGAACTTCTAAAACATATGTACTTTTTTAGAAAAACGTGCACATGAATTTTAAAAAACACATTCATGCATTTCAAAAAACGTTCGCGCGTGTCTTAAAAATAGACATGTATTTCGAGATATACTCATGAAACATATACACCTTGTAATCTAGCTAGATCATGAAGGAACAAGTGAAGTAAAAGTAAGAATGACACCGGAGTTGTTTAAGCAATTCAGGTGAAAATTCCTATGTCTATGGAGCCTCAAGAGAGGAGGATCGATCCCACATCAACTAAGTATACAACACATTAAAATATTTATAAAATTTGTTTGCACGCAAGTAAACAACGTAAAAGCTCTAAATCAATGTTTACACCCAAAAGTGAGAAACAAATGAGATAATGTTGAGAATAGCCCCTTTGAAGCAAAGCAGAGCTTCAGTCCCGTTCTTAGCCTTTGCAGATGATATCATCATCTTCACTAAAGCGACAACTGATGCAAGCAACAAAATCTTGTCGGTTTTGAAAGAATATTGTGAAACTACTGGCCCAGTAATAAACTATCACAAATCTTTCTTCTAAACCTCAAATAATGTAGACTCTGCAAGCAAAAGAAGAATACAAGCTCATCTTGGGATTTTCTCATCCACAAATCTAGAGCAATATTTAGGTTGCCCTATCATAAATGGAAAGGTCAACAAAGAGATTCTTAACTCAGTCGTCCAAAATCAAGACAACAACTCTCTAAATGGAAAGTTTCATCTCTCTCGCAAGAGGGACGAACAACCCTAATTAAAGCAAACCTTAACGCAAAACCAAGTTACATAATGCAGGCTTTTATGTTACCTCCAAGTATTCTTAATGAACTAGACAAAATCAATAGAAATTTCTTTTGGAATAAAGGACCGAACTACCACCCATTAATTAGTTGGGATAAAATATGTAAACCAAAAGCCCTAGGTGGTACCGGCATAAGAAAGGCCGAGGATATGAACAAAGCACTACAAATGAAACTCCTCTGGAAAATTATGGCAGAAACAGAAAACATATGGGTCAAAATTATAGAAGAGAAATATCTCCGTGGGCAAACCCTATGGAATTATGAGCGTGGAAAAAATACATCTTGGCAATGGAAGAAATTGACCAAATTGAAAGACGAATTTAATAAAGGCTTACGCTGGAGAATAGGGGATGGAAGCACAGTTAAGTTCTGGGAAGACCGATGGTTAATGGATGAACCCCTGTATACAATAATGCCGGACCAAACCCTAATTAGAACATCGGATAAGGTAGATACCTTTATCTCGGATAAAAAGTGGAACGAACAACGCCTTGATCAACTTGAAGGCATTCTTCAAGTAAACATCATTAATAAGATAAAGGAGTATAACCTCCCAACGAATGACATAAGAGATAGGATTTATTGGTCAACAAACGACGACGGGTGGTATTCCACTAAATCTGCAATAAACATGATCCAAAGGAGAAAAGTTGGGGTATCGGAAGACAAAACATGGATATGGGGCATGAGCATCATGCCCAAAGTCCAAAATTTCATGTGGAAAATGGCTCTAAACGGTCTCCCAACCAAAGAAAATCTTGACAAACAAAAAATTCCGGTAGTCATGCAGTGCGTATTCTGCAATCACCATACAGAAAGCGCCAAACATCTTTTTTTTGAGTCCCAATGCACTCACCAGACCCTGGATAATACCAAAATATCAACCATCCTCAAGGATATTGACACTTATAATCAATCCACGTATGAGACATTATTAGTATTGAAGGATAAAATCTCATCTCAAGAAATTAGACAAGTGACAATGATTTGGTGGAATACCTGGCTGGATAGAAATCAAATAATCTTTAATAATAAAAGACCAACACAAAACCTAAAACAAATAGCATTAAAACAAATTGAAGAGTGGGAACAAGAAAATAATAAACAATTAACTGAGAGGAAATTAAATAAAAGACAAAGAAGGAAGACCAAAAATATCAGCTGGCAAAAACCAAAAGTAAATTTCGTTAAGCTTAACTTTGACGCAGCATCTGACACAATAACCAATTCGCGTTTGGTTTTATCATTCGAGATAACCACGGCCTTTGGTTGGCCCATGGAAAAAGGAAATGTCATGCAGATTCAGTTCTAGAGGCAGAAGCGTTTGCTCTACGGGAGGGCCTACAAAAGGCTAAACAGTTAGGAGTATCGGCTATTGAGATCGAGAGAGACAACCTGATGCTGATCAATTCAATCAACCACGCTTGGAAACCCCGTGGGAGACAGACATGATCATTTCAGACATTTCTGTCAGCATCTCAAGCTTTTCTCAAGCAAGCACCACGCACATCTTCAGGGAAATCAACACAGTAGCGGACAAGCTCGCAAAACACGGACTTTATGTCACTGAAGACCAAGACGATCTCCCGGACGATGTGGTTGTACTCATCCGTAAGGATGCTGTAGGTCGGTCGGTGTCTAGACACTGACCCTTCTATTCCGCTTACCTTGTATCAAAAAAAAAAAAAAAAGCAGAGCTTCAATCAATACTTTGGTTTCTTCTTGCAATATTTATTGGCAAGAGATGCACCAATCCAAGTTTTCTTTTTGACAAAGAAAAAGAATTTGATGCACTAGATGATATACCGTATAATGATTTGAAAGAACGAAAAAAATCGAATGACGAAAAAACTAGCATGGATAATCGAAACCAAAGGAAAGAAAACAAAGAAATATACAAACGTACTTCAAGTAGACCCGAAAGCAAAAAAAAATCGATCAAGGCAAAGAAGAGTGAGTCAATCAAGGAGGGTGGAGAGTACAACATCATTTTTTGAAGGAAGTGCACTGAAAAAAAGTCTGAGAAACAGCTGTGAACACCTCAGATTTAGACTCGACTGAAGCCTTTAGGAGTCTATCACAAATCCATAACCCTTCAAGACAAATAACTCGACAAACCACCAAAAAAATTGCTCACAACTCAAAAGACTCTACAACAGGGAACACTCGGTATGTACGAGTGAATAACTTTGTTTCATTGATAAGTAAAAGCATGAGTGAATAACTTTGTTTCATTGATAAGTAAAAGCATAATTGTTTGTTTTTGAAAGATCTGAGCCGATAGTTAATTTATTAAATATCAAATGGAGTTTATGGAATCCATAAAAGAGAAACGTTGCCCAAGTACGATGAGATTTTAGCTAAAAAAGAACATTGTTGTTTGGTTTTGACTTGTTGTAATCTACAATATTTCTTGAATCCAATGAAAATTGAGCACGACGAAAATTAGCTTCTGTGGGTGTCCGACTCTAGTGGGTGTCCGATTCTAGTGTTGCTACACAACTTTAAAACAAGGACTAGTGTATTACCCGCACCTTATGCGGGTTTATCGGTAAATTTTCTATTGTTAGGTGTTATTACCTTTTATATATATAAGGATTTGGTCCAAATATATTTTTGGAATAATAAAATTTACCAAAAGCAAACAAAATATAGTATTTAATTGAAAAACATATCATATATATAAAAGAGGTAAGATAATCCCCATATATATATATATATATATATATATATATATATATATATATATATATATATATATATAAAAGATAAGATAATCCTTCCCTTATAATCATCACTCACATGTTCACTTAACTAACTTGAAAACCCCTTCAACGCACCCATAACTGCAACAAAGTGGATAACCATTTTCTTTTTTTTCATTAACACGTGTTTTACAGAATATTTGCGGTTACGAAAGATATGCATCATTACTTGTTAATTAGTAATAATTAACAAAGTTGGTAGTAACTTAGTATAGTTTGTTAGAAGTAAAACGAAAATTAATTTTTAAAAAAAGATTTAATTTAATATTATTAAGGTTTAATGAATATATATATATATAGATTTGATTAAGCAAATATTTATATAGTAAATTTGATCTAAAAAGTTGGAAGAGTAACACTATACAAATTATTTGTATAATAGTTTAGAAAAAGTTTAATTTTTATAATATTATGGTTTAATATCCAAAATGACAAATACATAACAAAGTTCTCCGGTTGCTAATCCAATACATCAACTCCTCTAGTTTGTTATCTTGAACTTCATAAAGAGGGCCTATCGGGATTACCGGATGGAGATCCGGAAGAGCATCGCCTATTGGGATGTTGATTGCTTTTGTGAATAGAAAGTAGGAAAACACAACGAAGATGGAGATCCGGAAGACATCAACGAAGACGGTTTCAGAATACTTCAATTCTCAAAGAAGAATACTGATGAGAAACTGGTTGTTAAAAATACAATAAAAACTCTAAATTGCGGGGAAACGAAAGTGAGGATACACCAGCTCGCCACGTAGATTTAATGCAAGTTCTTTCTGTTCTTCCAATCGAAACTCCAACTGACTTTTCAAAAGCCTTTCTTCATCTTCGTCATTGCTAACTGGGGAAAGGAGAGTGATAAACCAAGACGGAAGATATATGTGTACCTGAGAATATCGAAATTCGTCAATTGAGAAAACAATATATAGAAATCATCAACATATCAAATAATGCAATTCATTCACATTCCTTTCTATCTGTCCATACTCTGTGAACGCCTAGCAAGCCTCTCGATGGAGGCGGATAATGTTGATGATGTCGAGAGATTACAAGACCAGCAATGGTGATCTCAACCGGATAATCAAACCAGAAATGCGTTAGGTATACTCCAATAAATTGAGTTTGCGTTGCTTGATAACCATCTTCTTCGTCTGTCACGCATTATTGATTTGACTAATCAATCATATATATACACATAAATAAGAGATTTAAAAAATAATATTGTTTTGATTTGAAAATGTATATATCTATAAAGATCCTGGGAAAATCTTCCCTAAAATTAGGGCAAGTGAAGATATGGTAAATTCTTTTGTTTTTACCAAAATCATGCTTTGATTGAGCCGACCCTGTTCAGATTTTTGATAAAAATTTAAACAATCTAGTTAAAGTTATTGGATATTATAATCTTGTTTAAAAATAATTTTAAATTAAATTATTTTTAAAAGTAATTTTTTCGATCATTTAAAACTAACTTTAAAATTTTTAATCAAATAAAAATAACTATAAAATAATTCGATTAAAAGACGTGGTATGATCTTGTATTTGAAAACCTGACATTAAATCTGACGTTGATCGGTAGAAATATATCTAAAGATATAGGTTAACAAAAACATCGTCTATGCTAAATTTGGTTTCTTTTTTTATCTTTTGTTTTTTAATAAATTAATTTAATCACTAAAGAGGTATTACTGGATTTAAAAACTAATTTCGATTACTATCATCTCAAATTTGATTACAAAATCTACATTTAAATTCCGTAATTAAAAAATATTTAAAATATAAATGATTTTGCAACAGATTTGAGATGAGATTTATTGTTATGTGATACGTTTTTTGTTTTAATATTTGATTACAAAATCTTATTTTCAAAAAAATTAACGAAAAAAAATCAACACGTTTTTTTTTTTAATTTTTAATTTATAATTCTATCAATTTTCAGTTAAAGTATTTGACAATTATTTTTTTAAATTCCGATTATAAAATCTTGAATTAAATTATTGAAATTAAAAAAGTTTTTGCGGACGGAAAATTCTGGCGGCGACACGTGGCAAAAAGTGCGTCCGCTTTAATATATATAAGATTATCTCTGCGTGTTTTTCAAAATATACTTAATGATCGATTGATAAAACATACAGTTAAAAGAATAATTAGCAAGGTTATGGACAAGACAGTTGTTTCCATTCAGGGGCGGAGCCAGAAAACTGTTTGAGGTGGGCGAAACTAAAAGCAATAAAAAAATTTATGTAATAATATTAAAGTTCAAATAAACTTAATAAAATATACACTAATACACATAAAATAAGTTGACTAAATTAGTTTACTAATTCCATGAGTCATTAAAAAAAAACATAAATTAAAGAAGAAGAAAAAAAGTCCTGCAAAATCACTGTTGACGTTGTTGTTGCAAGATGGTGAAATAAAAAATAACATCTCACTTGTGAAATGTTTAAAAAAATAAAAAGCAACGTATCTGATAATATGGACAGTGAATTACAGACTTGCAGTAAAAAAAATTATATTTTTTCTTTTAAAAATAAAAATGGGCCTGTGTTTTTTTCTTTCTAAATAACAAATTGGGTTTATTTTTTTTGGATTTGGGTTGTGCGACTGCCCAGTCCTAAATTCGCCCCTGTTTCCATCGTTAGATTCCCGGAATCCAGCATGACAATAATTGAAGATTTGAGTTGAAAAAACAAAATTTAGGGAAAGAATTTTCGATAACCGGAAGGAAATTTGAAATTGGATGATATATGGAGGCAAGTAGTAGGATGATTCGCCTATTTGTTTTTCCTGTAAAGAGGGTTCTTCCAGTGATGGTGATGAGGTTATTCCGATGATGGGACTACGCCGGAGGTGGTGGGTGGTCTTGGTGGAGACAAGATAGGTAGATGAAATCGAGAAAGACGAGGGATTGTTATTTATATTTATCATAATCTAGTAAATATTTTACTCAAAACCTTTTTTATTCAACACCAACAAGTTGAACTAGGGTCGACCCAAATTGAACCGAAATACAAACAAATCACGGGTTCAGTTAAAAAGGGTCCTGGTGTTTTTTTTTCGGTTTCCATCCCTAAAATTTTTGTGGGTACGGGGGTTTTAGGTTGGTTGGAAAAATCTAATGATGAAGCTAGTGTGTATGCATATAGAGTTGACAAAACTTGACCCGATGAACTCTAATCCGTCCGAAACCACAAAATTTTGAAAATAAAAGTAGATCCGGAACGATCTCACTTGTTAATGGTAGAAACGGCTTGAAATGCAAAAGTTAATCTTATTTTTTTTTCTAATAAACCCTAAGTTTGTCATGCATGCAAATGTTAAACTTTATATTAATTGCATAGGTGATTATTTTCCTCTCTTTGGACAAAGCCTTTGGCACCAAGACTTTATACCTAGGAGCTTCATGTTTTTCTTTTCTTTTCTTTTTTATTTAATATCTTCCCTCAGTTTATATATGTATCTACGTTGAACTATTTTAGCATTATTAGGTTAAGAAAAGTCTAAGTTTTATTTGAGATCATATATTCTATCTCATCACTCACATCTTTGTTTCAATTTTTAGCATTAGCTCACCTAACAACTTGTTCATACATATGTGGAGTATGAAAGTTGTCAATAACATCCCTAGTTACCAAAGCATATTCAATTATATTTGACTCTGATCATCATTGAGCATGATGTACTCAATATTATTAGCCTACTTCATATTAGGATTTTCACCCTAGGTGATATGTCTCTAGTTAATCAGTTGTCATTAATGTTGTTGTTATTCAGATTAGACAAATTATCTTGACTTGAGTATCAGCAACAAGAGTCAGATCAATCTCTTTTTTTTAAGAAGAAAAGAAATTTGATTCAGTATCCAAAAGCTAGAAACGAGAGGTCACAAAATGGCAGACAAACTAAACAGTCGTGGTTTGACAAATCAAGAGATGATTAAAAAAGAAAAATGAGAACCGACGAGATTTTAAAACACCGAGCAGAATGAAACGCCAAAATGTTAACCAAAGAGAAGAGAAATAAAAAGACCATGTCAGCCGTCGAAGTCCACAAGAAACTGTCAGGGACTACCGGTAAAAACCTCATATTTGGATTCTCTCTCGAGCCTTCAAATTTCTATTACTTGTCCATGACTCCTCCAAATGAAATAGTGTCAACCCATCCTCCCAGACGAAGAACCTAATACCAAAACGTGAAGCTATCCACCGTAAAATGGAAGTGAAACAAAATCTCGGTGGATGCATGAGTTTGTCTATCGGCTAAATTGTTATTAGAGCGCTTGTTTTCATCTCCGTTTTATTGTTGGATACAAAAGATTTTGTGTTAATATTTTGAAGCACTAGCTTTGTAAAAATAAAAACATAGAAAATACGGATAATATAAACGAAAAAGATCAAATGAAACAAAAAATTTGTTGTGCTGACTCATTTTGGAAGGAAATTTTGAATTATGATAATGTTTTACCATAGATCTAGAGAAGCTGATTTTGGTGGGAACTTTAATCAAAGTTCGTCTTGTACGTAGAGAATGATGTTGCTCGATTGGTTGAGAAAACAAATATGGAGAACTTAGTTTGTATGCAGAAAGTGTTGAAGTTGAAATGGTTAAGGGAATCAAGCTTGAAGAAACTCATATTTTAAGCAAAAAAATTTGTTGTTATTATGTGTTTTAGCGGCCTATTTGTACATGAGAAACTAGTCGTGGTTTGGATTACGCATTCTTCATCCGAGATCCGGAGAGATTTTATAAAATAACTTCAAATTTTGGTTATTTTTTATGGGGCGGTAACATTTGGTGTTATCTTAGGAATTTTTTATTTTTTTTTAATATCAAGCTTCAACAATTCACGGTTGGATTATCCAACCATTATACAGATCCATATCAATGTTGTTAAGCTGGATTGAAAAATTGTTGTTGAGAGAATGAAAATGGATGCAGAAGCAAGGACTTGTCACTAAAATCAACAAACCAAACAAACAAGAGATGGCCATAAAAAAGCAATCACACCAGTAAACATAAACAAAGACAAGTAATAGATCGAACAGATTATAGGCTAAATAGATTAACCACTTTAGCATCTTGGTTTTCTTGGTAAAAAGGTTGTTAAGCCACAGTGGATCAAGACATTGATGGTGAAAGAGGTAGGATGGAGATAAACGAAAGGTCATGCATCAAACTGGAGCATCATCAGGCCATCGAGACGGAGAGGAGTATGAAGGTAAAGCCAAGAGAAACCTAGCGCGAGCCACCACACCTCCTTTCGATCACCGACTAACAAGAAGCATAAGCAACACCGTCCTTCAACCATCTCCATCGAAGCTTTTTGGAAGCAAGATTCGTGTTAGCGAGAAATTATTTGAGGTGGATCGGAGCACACCCGGCGAAGATTATCAAGCTTTCTTTCAAAGGTTAAAGCCACATTCGTGTTAGGAAGGCCAAAGATAAGGTGTGACTACTATTTTCATTTCCATCAAAGATAATTACAAGAATATCCCCAATTGTTGAGTTTCATTATCACTAGCTTCATATGATTGATTATATCATATGTCAAAATGTTCTTCATGTGATTCATGTGTGGTTGGTCATTTTAATTGTAGAATGGAACAACAACAACCTAAACAATTTCACTATCATTCATTCAACTCAACGATTCATCTTGATTATTTTTATAAAGTCAAAATCACTTTCATTGAAAGTGACACACTCCTAGAAGTTAAAACTTTGTATCCATGAGAGTGTAAATATTTAAGAGCTTATAATATATAGCCCTTAACTCCCTCTCAATAACATAACAGAACAGTTTTTTGTGCTCTAGGTTGCAATCAATCTTGTGAATATAGAAAGCGAGAAACTATACCGTAAAAGAAACAATTTCAACGAAAACTAGAAGAAGAATGAGGAGAAAGAAACGAAGAATTTAGAAACATAACACAATTTGTCTCATTATTTATAGAAATCGAGATGATACATATATATCTGTGAATTAATAATTATCTTTCTTGAACAACTGAAATGAAACTAAGCCAGCTTGAACGTAACAAGAAGAGGCTTAATGTCCGGACCAAGCGCCAATATCCTCTTATCATCCTCATCACTTCCAACAAAACCCAAATCACCACAAACCACCTTACAATAATTACACACAGTTGGACAAAACACCAACTTATAGTATTTCGAATTCGAATCCTTCTCAATCTTGAACCAATTGCTCAACGTTTTAATCCCCGGATTGCCCTTCACACCGCCACTCTGAACATATCGTCGACTCTCCTCTTCCACGCCGCCGAGCTTCCAAACCGTCGATTGAGGGCACACGTTGACGGCGTTGAACTCCACGTTCATGTCAGTCGACAGTGTCACCGTCGTCGCCGTGGAGTTGACCGGATAGAATAGTGTCGGCAGACCGGTTGAGACATCCTCGGATTGTTGGGCTATGTAAAGTGGGCAGTAAAATGAAGTGTTTTTGGCGCCAAGTGAGAGTGGCCAGCCGTTGCCACGTTTTACCGGTATGATTAAGTAGGCGGTTCCGGCGGTAACTGGACTGCCGTCGACGTCGAGGACTGGGGTTGTTGCGCCGGAGGATGGTACGGTGAGGAGGAGGAGTGGGAGGATAAGGAGAAGTTTGAAAGATATGGATTTCATGGTTGTTGATTTGATTTGTGCCTGTGGGATAAGAGATGAAGATTATTTATAATCGTATATGTAGTTGAGTACTTGGTTTTGCCTTCGTTTGTTTGTTCATCCCTTTGACTTTTTGGATTTGTTTGGGTGACACGGTTGTATTAATTTGACCAATAGAGGTATTCCAATTGACCAGTAGTAATACAATATATATCTTGAAATACTTACGTTTACGTAATTATCATATTACGAGAATTATAATATGATACCTATCTTTGTATCTTACATGCAAATAAAACTCATGTTACAAAGGACGTGGCAATACAATTTAGCCTCGAAAACAAGTTTGAGGCTATATACCATGAAAAATAAATGGAGGTTAGTTCTTAACTTATTGGCACGAAATTGATTATTCGTCGCTATTGGCATGGCTAGTAGCCTCAAATGTTTCTAATCAAATAACTCTTACTAATGGAATTGGAAACATGATACCTAACCAAAATTAAAAACTTTATTATGAAAATTTTTTATAAACGGAGTTACAACAAAAGCAAAACTTGACGAGAGAAGAATTGTCATAACAAGACATTGTGAACTCTTCCATCATCACATGGAGGACTTGTTCCACGTGATAATCGAATGCTCTTTCACTAAACAAATTATTATCAAACTCAATAGAACAATCTTGATTGATCTTAACAACATAAGTCTCCAAAATCTTTTTTTAAAAAATCCCATGACATCAAACAGGAAATAAAAAACAAAATTAAAACAAACAAGTTCGCATATCTCGCAACTATATGGTGGAGTATACGCTTCTTTAGGAACAAAATTATATTTAACAATGAACTCATTGACCCTGATAATCAGATAATTGTCTTCATTAAAAACCAAATCCATAACTGGAAAGTGAACAACACTGACGGGGATGATTACGATATAAAACAGCAACAAAAGGACATTAACTCGACCAAAAGGAAAAATTAAACACAACATTAAGTGGGATAAACCAAAACTTGGTTTCCATAAATTTAACTTTGATGGATCAAAAGATTCAAAACTCAATCCGGGTGTAACATCCATTGGCTTTGTGATTCGAAATCCCAATGGAGAGGTTGTTAACCTTGACGCAAAAAGAAATAATTTCAATTCGGTAATAAAAGTTGAAGCTTTTGCCTAGAAGGCTGGGTTACAAGAGACCATCATATTGTAGATCAAAAAAAATTGAAATTGATGATGACAATCTGTGTGTTATCAAGGCACTCCAAGGTTTGTGGAGTTGTCTATGGGATATCGAGATGATTATTTCCGACTCTAGACTGGATTTTTGTATATTTGACAAAGTCTGGATCCAACATGTTTTCAGAAAAACCAACTATGTTGCTATCTAATTCACCCATCTAGGGATTTCAACCCCCCAACACAAATTTTCTGATGATCCTGAATTTCGTATACTCGTTCGTAAGGATGTTTTAGGTTGGACTACCTCGAAAAGGCAGTTTAACTTAACCGCTTTCCGTTATTAAAAAAAAATAATAATAAGTGGAAGAGAGAGAAAACCCAATTATATCCTTGAAATTTGGGTTTGATTGCTCGATGCCTTATGGGTGTGTTACAATGGGCCCATAACTGCTCAATTGCAAACGGGGAAGGAAACGGAAGAATGTGCCCGCGGCTGTTCACTTACTTTTTCGACCACATGAGATGATGAGAGGAGAAGCAAGTAGGAAAGTTTGAGGGAGCGGTGTCGGTGAGAGTGTTGGCGGTTGTGTTGGTGGTTGAAGCATTGATATCAAACATGATTCGAAACCCACGAATTATCATTAAATTAAAAAGTTATTATTTTTAAAACTCTAATTATCATTAAAAGTTAACTATTGAATTTTCTTAAATTAACAGACCTACTTTACTAACTAGAATATTAAAGACCTATTTTTGTCAACCCTCCCATCAAGAGAATTGGTCTATCAAAGTCTACTTATTTATGAATGACAAACTAGTCCCGTCACCCATTAATATAGTTTCTACAAATCGAGCGGTTTTCATTTGTGAAGTGACTAGGGGATTCGATCATTCTTCTCATCTAAATTGAACTTTAGTCTAATGGTTTGAAGATTTAAACATTGGATTATTTTCTTCTCACAAACTCGTGCATACCCATACCAAATTCATCCAGTTCCTCACGTAAAATCATACGATAGTTTCAAGCACTAAACGACGGAGGTGAGTTTTTATATTCAGGCTCCAACCATTGCATCGACAATTTCAAGTAGTAACCGGAGATGCTCCCATTCTCTTGTAATTAAGCCGCAACTCACCCTCTTCTTCATTGTTGTCTTTTCTAATTGATGATGGTCGTCTTCGGTGGTGTGGACATCCTTGTTGTTGAAGGGGAAAGGAACCATGTGAATCAATCACCATCTTAGACGAGGAGAAGAACATTTTAGGGTAAAGGGAAGGTGATGTGGGGTTGAGGTCACAATAGACTTGATCTAGGTAAGAGTCCTATAATCACCTTGGAGAGACGTTTTCCCCTACAAGCAAAACACAATATCATAATTTAGACAAGATAGAAAATGTCTATGGAAGGAAACAAAAAGGTGCTAGAATGGATGGACCGATGATAGATAGACTATAACAAGAAAGAATCAAGGAGATCGATCAACTTACAAGGAACTTGATCAAAGATGATCAAAACCCAAGCAATCGTCTTACCTAAACCCTCACCCCTTAAAACCTTAACAAGCATCGATGGAGGCAAGCACATGGAGGGACTAATGAAGAACACAAACACAAGATCAACCTAGCAAGAACAACACACAACGATTCAATCAATAGCTCTCTCTATAGTGTTCGGATAACAATGCTAAAAAGCAATGACAAATTTGGGTGGAAAATTCAAGCTAAAACAAAAGCTAAGGAAGGCTTTTTATGTCGTCTAAAAGCCTTCTATCTAAAGAAAGATAAAAGAAATACAAAATGTAATTAAAACTAATTACAAATATATTAATAAAACTTTTAAATGTTTAAGAGTCTTAAAGGTATTAAATGTCTCGCATAATATATCATTTGGTTATATAAAATGTCATAGAAGCTCAAATAATCCTCAATCCTCCATCTCTAGCATATTCGGGTTAAGTGCATCTTCTTCTTACTCTTGCATGGAAACGTCCCACGTGTGCATGGAGATTCCCTACCTCACAGGTTACACTAATAAATAGTAGGAATGACCATCAAAGTGTAGCCTTTGGCACAAATGGATCACAACTAGTCTTTTTAGGTGCTAAGGACAACAACATGCTAGACACCTCTTCTTGGACTACTCTTGCTCTTGATCTAGTGACAAGTCCTTGCATTGTAGGACTTATAGGGTATGTTGGGGATGGTCCTTCTTTAGAAGGATTGGGAATGATTAGTAGAATTTGGGAGATTGTCGGTCGAGATACAATAGAGATTTAGAGAATTGGTCTAATAAACCCAATTTAAAGAAATCAACCGAATCCAGATTTGAAGTAAACGACAATAGGATCTAGGGTTACGATGGAGGTGATAACATGATTTCATGCTATCTTTTGTAGTGTTCTTTTCATGTGTTTTTCTTAGTTTTTGTTAGGATAAGACATTTACATCTTAGCTAGAGCTTATTTGCATCAAAGAATCTCTACTCTCATTAGTCTCTTATGTTTAGGTGATTTAGGACCACTTTAGAGCTTAAAAGAGATAAACCACTCAAGCCTAAGGAAGCTCACTCCACCCATCATCATCATCATCATCATCAGCAGCAGCATCATCATCATCATCATCATCATCATCATCATCATCATCATCATGGAAGTCAAGGAAGGGTAAGCAAGGAAAAGCCCAGGAGCATGCATGGAAGAAAGGCTCGAGACCTTAGAAGAGAAGTCAAACACTCACCTTGGAGAAGATAATTGTCAAGGATCGATTGTGTGTCAACTCGATGGAAGAAAACCTCTCACTCAACAGAGGAAGACTAGAGTCAATCGATCCACAACACTTAGACGCTTCAGGAAGGAATCTACTCAGCTTTCCATTCAAACCAATGCCACTCAATGGTGGAAGGTGCCACTCGAATGAAGTACACATGCCACTTGATTGATCACTCGATCAGTGTGGACATGAGCAGAGCCAATGCCATGAGGACCATGACATACGGGAGAGGCACGATCGAGGTCTAAATTTCCACTCTAACGACATTGAAAGCTCACTCACCGACTTAGGTTCCAACTTGGACCGAGTAGACCACGAATCGGTGGAAGAAGAAGCTTAGCGGGTCACTTGATCGAGTAAGTGGACAACATCAATAGATTACGTTGGACAAGTCGAACGACGTTGACTGGCGTTGTTACGGCTTACACGGGAGGTTGTTAGAAGAAGATTATTTTTTGATGAGTTGGCAATTTGTTAGCTTGTATACTGTTGGGTTGTTAGACAAGGTGTGAGAGTGATCCTAGTCACGGAAGGCTGATTAAATATCCATCATTTTACACATTGGATCTCAAAAACTTCTCTCTCTTTTCATTGGTCTGATTTATTGAAAAATATTTGGAGTTCTTGAAGATTTTGGTGATTTTGATCCATTTGCTACCTAGTTATCCTCATAACTTTTGTTTGGTAACTCTCTTTGACTCGATTCTTTCGCCAATATTCCTCATTTTACATATAGTTTCATATTATATCTTCTTTTTTGGGATCCATGATGGTTAAATTTTCGGTTATGTGTGAGTAGTACCTTATTAGGGATTTGGGGTGAAAACTCCAAATCCAAGGTATGTCCACTTGAATTTATGCTATACCTTAGGACATACATGAGAATCAATGCATGTTAGTGAACATATAGGGTATATCTAGCCGTTTGTGAAAGTCTAAGTCATGCTTGTTCTAATTTGACTGCCGGATGCTAGATTTCATGTCTAGATTGTTCCTTTGAAGGCGCATTGTTTAGTTTCAAGCATGTTTATATGTTTACTTGATGGCCGGCTATCATGGATGAGACCGATCAGTAATTCCATTGATTGTTTAGATGCTTATATTGCTAGAGGATGTGATTCATGCTTGTAAATAGCAAACACCATGTGATGCTTTTATGATTTACTACTTGTTTTTCATTAATCCATGTTAATCTATGTTGATTCATGCTTGCAAATAACAAACACCATATGATGCTCGTATGCCTCAATTTAGCTTTGGTTGTGCTCATTAAGTTGCCTTACAATACTTGTGAATAGCAAACATCATGTAGCTTCGTGAGGTTTTGGAAGAATTAATCACAATCCCTAATTGTTTTCCTTATTGAATTTTAGCCAATACCTGCTTGTTACTCAATTGAAGTTGTTATGCCTTGTTTTGTCACTCGATCGACGTTCCCCTGAAAGCCGATCGTAGTTATCCTAAAATTCGACTCACGTTGACCAAATTCCTTGAATTATGCATGATCACTTGATTATTTTGCTTCTTTTACACACTTGCATTTGTTTAGTTGACTTCTTATAGCAAGATTGAGATAACATGGTCTTTTAGGAGATGACCTTGACATACTAAGTCATGTATTTACATTGACACGGCCGTTCTTTTAAATTGCGATTTTATGTGATATTCTTGAGTGTATGCATGATTTGTAACACGTTATTGCATATCTTTGCACATCTTTTGCATGCTATGCTTGGGCCACGTCAGGAGGCGGTATTGAAATTAGGCGGCCACAATGGTATTGAAACTAGGGTGTGCAACTATGCATGACATAATACCCAACGTTCTACATCCAAATTCACTTATGTTACCCAACTTCGTTGTTACCTGATTTTAATACCCAACGTTCTACATCCAAATTCACTTATGTTACCCAACTTCGTTGTTACCCGATTTTAATACCCAACGTTCTACATCCAAATTCACTTATGTTATCCAACTTCGTTGTTACCCGATTTTAATACCCAACGTTCTATATTCAACTTCACTTTGGTTACCCAACTACGTTGTTACCCGATTTTAATACCCAACGTTCTATATCCAACTTCACTTATGTTACTTAAACTTCGTTATTACCCGATTTTAGTCCTCAAATCTGAGATATGGAGAAGTTAGTGATGAGATAAAATATCTAGTATTACCCATTGCGTGAATAAGTCTACGGTTGAAGAAAAAAATGAATCCATGAACTTAAAACACTTGTAGGGAAGATGAATTAAAGTGGCTTTCAGATTCAGAAAACCTCCCAACTGTGTTGTTGTTGGTCTAAAATTTGGACCAGGCCGTAGCAGCAGCCATCATTTTGGCCTTTTCTAAACTTTGAGGTTGAAGATTCAACCTCAGTAATGCAATTATCATGCATTTCTGGCTAGTGGTCCATTAAACATTAAAGGATTTGTCTCAGATCATATTTCTTCCAAGGCTTGCTTACCTTGTAATGAACAATGTAAAACTAGAATGTCATATAAATTACTGAAATCTAATTCAGAGGAAAACTCTTACATGCAAACACATACACAGAGAAGCAATGCACAGTTACTTGGGAGCTAATTACATGAACTTCAATGAAAACTCTTAGTTGTGACGTGAATTCATACTCGACCACCTCCCAAGTGTAGAAGCCACAAAATTTCTTCCACTCCAAAAGCTCAACCTCGACTTGAATGAGGATGATCCATAATTGACGAGGCGTGATTCAAACCGGACAACTGAACATTCACATTATTAAAATTCTCTTGTGGTGCATCGCTAGCACTTGTATCCTGGTATTCATCTTCAACGGTGTCCATATTTACATCCAGTGAAGCCCTCCTTGCCTTCAACCAATCTGCACCCTCCAAAGTCACTGCTCTGCACTTCTTCACCTTCAGCTTAACCAACTTAGGACATCCATTGGCAAGAGCTTCCATGCCATGATCAAATACCGGGCAGTTCTTGATGCATAGCTTCTTCAACACTTTACACTTGGCTGCAATGCACATCAGCTCAAGATCGCCAACAATGTCACTTCCACAAAGAGCTAATCTCTCTAAGTTGAGACAATTAGAAGCCAACATTTCCAAACTTAGCAAATAGCCAAAAACTAATTGACTACTCTTATTATGTACAGTTGGCAACTGTATCATGTCTTCACACAGTAAATAATCTACTTGTCCGATCTAAGTCATGCTTGGTTTGGTTTATTTCTTCAAACTTCAGATGCACCCTTTCATTCAATTTGCATACAAACAGTGTAAGTCTTGCAACAAGGATATATTCCAAGAAATCCTAAATTTAAAATAAATCAGCAGAGCAAAATGGACAGGGCATCTACATAATATAATAACTCATATATCCACCATGTTTTTAGAATAAAACTAACAGAATCATTTTTTTTCAATCCCTATAAGGAAAGACAGATTCTTTGATCAATGCAAAGCAAGACAAATCAAACACCAATCCTCACCATTCAAACCATGGCTTACAGACACCAATCCTCATCGTTTGGACCCTCATGGGTCCCCGCTTCAATGTCTTTCGGCTTCGCGTATTTCTCACAGTACTCTGCAACGTGAGCCACATAGAGATGAATGAAAAATAGCAATTCCATGATCACAGCTTAAAATTGTCATATCTAGATCAGAATATACAAGCAATTTCTTCAATTGTCAATTAAGACGGTGAGATAGAATTTTATCCAACTTCCCAATCATTACTTGTATGGATAAAAATAAACACAGAACATATGCAAGGGAGTAGACCTAATTACATACCCTTATTTTGTCATACTACAAATCTGTGGGATAGCGACAGAGGAGAAAGACTAAGACCATATGGAGTTTCACTTGCTGGAAACATATTATAATTGTTAGATAAAAATTGCTGTAAACTGCAGTTTTTATCTAACACTTATTTTGCATTAGTAGTAACACTGTTGGTTCATTATATTCAGATTGTTATTCATTATATTTAGAGAAATATGAAGAAACAGAAGAATGCATAAGCTCATAACCCAAGATTATATAATGCAATTGACAGAGCAATTGGGAGTGCAACTAGAAAGGATATGGGCGGGGAGGGAAGCTAAATTCTAAAACAGCTCAATGCCCACTAATCCTAATCACTTTGATTATCAACATCAAAACTAACATCAAGCAGCAGAAGCCACTAAGCAGTGGCAGCCATTAGAACTGATCTATAGCATGTCCTCTTTGCTGCACGAACAATATCATCAATCTGCAACAATAACATCAATTATGACCCCAAACTCATAAACATATACACAAGTTGTGATTGATTTTTGAAGAAGACGAACATGAGGAACAACCAATCTCTCAAGATTTGCAGCATAAGGCATGGGAATATCAGCACCTGTAATTCTTTCAACAGGGGCATCCAGGTACTCAAAACTGTCCTCCACAACACTTGCACTGGTGAAATCTGGAGAAGGATTGCTGGTGAAAATCTGGGGAGCGGAACTTGAGACGAAATGTAAAATGCTATTGTTTGGCATTTCATTGATCCAAATCAAAACACGGAAAAGACGAAAGAGCGAACCTGAGACGAACTTGAGACGAAGAAGGATGAAGAAGGGAGATGAAAGAGCGCGAGATAACCAAACCCTAACCGATGAAAAAAGGCCCGACGAAGAAGACTAGTAATGGCGGCGACTGGCGAGTAATAGACGGCGGTGAAGAGAGGTAGAAATCGAAGAAGAAGGTGTGGGACAACGAAGAAGGATGACGGGCGACGAAGAGAAGAGGAATTGCCATTGTCGTCGTCCAGAGAAGGAGAGAGCGGAAGAGAGGAGAGAGAGGGGAAAAATTAAAAAAAATTAAAAAACCGTATTTATACGTACCTAGTTAATACTCATAATTAATTCAGCCTACATAGTTAGTGTACCTAATAAAAAAACGCATTTATAACCCATTTATCTCTTTGTTAATTTAACAATTATTTCCTAATCAATATTAGAATATATATTTATATATTAAAGTTAGAATAAAAAATTATCTAATCATCATATAAATCAAATTTAAGAAAATCAATCTTTTTTGATAAGAATATCATAAAAATATGTTGAAAATTATGATAAGAATAAAAATAAAAAACAATATATTTATTATCAATATTAATGATATTTTGTTTATTTGTTAATTTAGAATAATTTAGAATAAAAAATTATCTAACTATCATATAAATAAAAGTTAAAAATAAAATCAATTTTTTTTGATAAGAATATCATAAAGATATATTGAAGATTGTGGTAAGTATAAATATGGAAACAATATTATTATTGTCTATATCAATTATATATTTTTATTTATTAATTTAAAATAATTATAAAATACAAATGCATGAGAAAATGACACGTGGTCCAAAGTTTATAAGAGAATAACACGTGGTGTGAATGTGCTTATGCTTTAATATATGTATATAGATATATAATTATAACATAACTATATATTGATTTGCATCACTTCAAACTATGTCTCCTTTTTAATTTGCGTGTGTTTGTGTTGAGTTTCATTCGTTGTGATCAAGTATTTACGGCTTAAACTATATCAAAAAGCCAATTTCATTGTAACAAGATGCGTAAAAAATAAATAAGAATTATAATTTTTCTTTGTTCTGTCCGTCTTTTGCTAGTTTTTTTTTTCTAATGCTTTTTTAACACATTTTCTAAAGAAGTTCTAAAAATCTTGAATACAAATGGTCATTTAATATGAAATATATTTATGAAATTGGATTATTATCTATTCTTGGCTTATGATTCACATTATTATTAGTCAATTTTCCTAAAACAAACTAATAGTGTTTAAAAACTGAACTCATACACAGATACACTTATAATAAAATATTGTAAAATGCCAACTATTAGCGTAAAAATATATATTTTGAAAATTTGAAGCGGTGGTATTAAAAATGAATTATTAGGATAAAAACTAAATACATAGTGATAAAAAGATAATATTTATCTGATATAATTTTAAGATGTAAGGTTTATAATTTAGAATATTGTTGAGTATTTATGAACATTGATATATATATATATAAACTGAAGTACAAGTTCATGAAGTAGCTAGAGATAAAATAAATCATCACAAGAAATGAGACTTCAAAAACTAGCTATTTCATCCGATTTTCAATGATTGTCATTAGAGAAAAACACATATATTAAGAAATTAAAATTGGAATTATATTACTTATTGAAGTAATAATTTAAATATTTTGTATAAAACAATGGTAGAATATTGAGTGTTGTATTAGAGTGAAAAAAAATATTTTGAAAATATAAATAAATAAAAATATAAAAATTTGGCGGAAAATTTATACATTAATAACACTTATAATCATTGACATTGTGAACCACAATTTTTAAGGTATAATGTTGAATATTGTGAATCGGAGAAAATTTACACCGTATAAGGCAGGAAAAAAAAAAAAAGAAAAAAGAAATCCTGTATGTGAAATCTCAATGTTGGTGAAAATAATATAAACGTAATTTTATTTAGATAGCTCACAAATAATACTACAAATGATGTAAGGTACTACCTCATCTCTTGTAAGCAGGCCCATGCACGAAGCAAAGATACACCATGAAGGTAATAAAATAATAAATAGTGTTAGATTCAAAACTGAAAAAACAATTAAAAATATTTGTTTAAATTTTCGAGTCAAAAGCAATAATATAAATTTGGAGTAAAGAAACAAGAGCCTCTTATCCTCGTTAGAATTCAAGAACCTCTTATCCTCTTTGACTATACCAATTTGCTTATTGTCAAAGCAAACATTATTACTCACGTGGCGTTGTATCAGATCATATATTTTGTTTTTAATATTCACGTTACTCGGCTATGAGTTATCGACACTAGCAGTCGTGGTCGATTAGCAAATTCAAGCAATAATTAAAGCTCAGTTGTATTTGATATTCTAGACAGTTATACACTTATTATAAGCATTATGGGCCGTATGGTTTGAACCCGGAAACGGAATAATAACGTATGTAGTTTATACGTTGTATCAGATCATATATGTTGTTCATGTTCAAGATCCTCTCCACCAAAGTTTGGTGCCGACAAATTTTTTTCCCTTGAACTTAGAGACAAAAAACAAGCAATCCGTCTCCATCACAAGTAACAACCCATGAGATTATAAATGTACTTGATATACCTTGACTTAAGTTTATTTTTTATGATTTGGTATGTTCTGTTTAGTTCATTCTTATACTTGACACTAAATACAATTTGGGTAACATACTTATCATTTGTGTTCTGAAACTCTTCAATAAAATCGTAGACATTATTGGGTGAACCACCATAATTCTGTGTGTGTTGTTTTTTTTGTTTGTTGAATTATATTCTTTCTCAATAATTTCGCACAACTAACTGGTGTTAGAATTTTGGGTTCTTTGGTTTTCTGTTATCAAGGAGAAAGATGTCTTCTTACAACACGAATATCGACAAGTTCACAAAGAGGAACAATTTCAGTATGTGACAAATCAAGATGCGAGCGTTGCTGAAACAACAAGACTTATGAGGGTCGTTGTCAAGGAAGGAATCCGATAAGGAAAAAGGTGATGATGTTGAGATGACCACTCATAAGGATTATACGCATTCATCCATCATGATGTGTCTCGTAGATGATGTCTTATGCGAGGTTTCAGATCAAGATACAACACTCAAACTGTGGTTGAAGTCAAAGAGTCTCTACATGACGAAGTCTCTCATCAACAAGTTGCTTCTAAAGCAACGTCTGTTCAACTTGCTAATGTCTGAAGTTGTTGAGTGTCTCCTTGGTCTGGACATTGACTAATACATCTAAGATGTCTGTGAGAATTCGGGTCAAGGTGAAGATTTGTTAATATGTTTTGAATTGGGCTTATTTTTGTTTGAACATTTTATGTCTGACCCAGTCTTATACTTGGCGCTCAAGTATAACCTAAAGTTTCGTTACTATATATTTTAGTTTTCCCTCTGCTTCCTAAACAACTCGGATAACCCGAATAATTTGGTTAATCTGAATAATTTAGTTAGAATCTATTCATCCGTACTCTGAAAGCACTTTAATAAAATATCTTTGAAAAATTGACGTAATTATTAGGTGAATCACTATAACTTTTTATACACCGACTTTCTTATTCGTTGAATTATGTTCTTCGCACAACATTACTATTACAATCATTGCTCCATATAACAATTCAGCATCAGTCGCCTCAACATCAAACCTCGATTATATCGTCGTAATTCCACAATGTAATTTTATCCAAAAAGTCGCGAGCAAAGGAATCCCACGATTAGTTAGTTCACTGAGAGATTACTATATTTTGAATTTTGTTTTAAGCTAATTCTAGTATATGTTGTGGAGATAATAGGGTTGTTCCACGTCAATAACAGATAATGGTGTGAGACAAAATATAAGTTTTATAAGTTCCTCTCATTCCTACCATCTTCCTCCTATTATGAATTAATATCTTCCTTCTATTATCAACTAATTTTAGTATAAAGTTGTTCGTGATTCATATATGTATTGACATACAAATTGACACAGAAACACAATTCATACATAACCGTATTCGAGATCATACATATATTATACAGCTAGAAATATTATCTAGCTTTCATACAACAACACCTTTATTTTATGCAGTAAGCATATCAAAAAGCCAATCAACAAAATCACGAGTTGAATCAAATCAAGTTTTCTTGAACATAACAAGAAGAGGCTTAATCTGAGGAGCAAGACCCAAAAACCTCTTCCCATCCTTCTCTACATACATACCCAAATCCCCACAAACAACCTTACAAAAATTACACAAACCAGGACAAAACACCAACTTATAAAAATTCGCCTTTGAATCTTCATCTTTCTCAATCTTAAACCAATTGCTCAATGTTCCACTCCCAGGATTCCCCAATTCACCACCGCTCTTCACGTATCGCTTTAGCTGCTCCGTCGGCCCCTCCACATCGCTAAGCTTCCACGCCGTCGATTGCACGCACACCGTCGACGCGTCGAACTCCACGTTCATGTCCGTCGACACTCTCACAGTCTTCGCCTTGGAGTTCACCGGATGGAATTTCACCGGGAGCCCTCTTGAGACTTCTTGTTGTTCTTGGGTTACGTAGAGTGGGCAGTTAAACGACGCGTTTCGGGGGCCGAGTGAAAGTCCACCACCGTTGCCACGTATCACCGGGATGATGTAGTAGGTGGATTTGGTGGTCACTGGGTGGCCGTCCACATCGATTACTCCGGCTGGTGCTCCGGCTGATGCCCCGACCACGGCTAGGAGGAGTGGAAGTAGGAATGAAATGGGTTTCATGGTGGATGATAACTTTATATGAAATTTCAATATATGATTAAATTGGTTTGTGGTGTAAGAGATGAAAGGGTGAAGGTTATTTATAAACATGGAAGCGATTGCGTACTTGGATTGGCTTTTTCAGTTGGTTGACTTTAAACTTTGGTAAATTTCATATTTAATTTTACACATTTTTATATATTCTAAACCGGTCTCTAATATTTAAATTGATAAACAAGTAAATTATAGGTTTCCAAAAACAATTCAATTATTTTATGTAACGAGCCCATTTTAAATTTATTTTAATGTAAACCACCTTTTACAATATACTAAATCAACAATAATCTGAGAAACAAAAATGTCCATCTTAAACGAACTCATATATTTTTTTTAAATACTTTTCTAATTCCGCATCCAAAGTATGAAATTAGTGATTAATTAATTTCGTAATTGGGCCCAGAACCGAAATTGTGTTGAATGAATTTCGCACTTGAACCCCAAATCCGAATTTGGGTATGATTTGATTATGCACTTGGGAGATTATTTCCGATTATTTTTCCATCCTTTGGGTGCGAAATATTGATTATTTGCAATTAAATAAAATATGTAATTGCTACGGTCTGGTTCAGGTGCGAAGTAAAAATACAAATAAAGAGTTACGGAGCATTAGTTTGAAAATTGTGTTTTGTTAGTTCAAACATATACAAGTGAAATGGACAAAAACATAACTAATAATTTAACAAAATAATGCATGAACTAACTACAAAAAATTTAAACTAACAAAAGTTATAATAAAGTATTCTATTACTGTAAAATTTTGAATTTTATAATATTAGTTCAAATTTTTGGATATTATTAGTTTAAAAATTGTGTTTTATTAGTTCAAACATGTACAAGTAAAGATGTACAAAAACATAACTAATAATTTAACAAAACAATACATGAACTAACTAAAAAAAATCAGAACCGAGTATATAAAAAATTTAGAACGAATTGAACTAAAATTATGAATTGAGATACTAATTGTAACAGTTTATCATAAAATTACAAAAATATCATGTGTTCTCCTTCTTAAAAACAGTTTTTCATAAAAATAAATTTTCATCACGCCTTCTAAAAATTGAAAAATATCACCGTATTTTTTAAAAATGACGGGTATAAACGTAAATTATTAAATTAAATTAATCAACGACTCAGGTTAACACTCCATACGTACCATAACCAGCCCCTAATTACTATTCCTGGCTACGCCGCCAACTCGGGGCTGGAACATCGTTGGAAGCTTCCATCTGTTACATCTGCCGCCGGATGAACTTGCTAGTGTCTTGTACAAGGATCTTGTTTACAGTTATGATGTTTAATTTTTTTAATTTTTAATAAAGGCAGTTAGCTATTCTACTTGACCAAAAAAAACTAATTCATTTCAGTTATCTATTAGAAGTTTAGACATCCGTTCTCACCCGATCCATTTACCCAAACATATCAAGTATCTCATTTTCTTGACGGGTTCCAAAAATATTCTTACGGGCTTTAGATAGCCCAATTGGCTGTATTGAACATTATCTATGGAAGCCAAAAGACATGATAATTAAGACGAACTACCAAAACCCCATTATTATACTACACTTCGGCTCAATGTAACGAACAAACATAATTAACAAATTATGATTTATGAGTATCGGCCCCATTTGTGGTTGACACCAAAAAATAAACTAAGGTTGTGGCCATTGTTTGACTGCATTTTTTTTTTTTATGGCCGGGAGATAGGTTCCAAAGCTTACATCTTTAGATAGGTTCCGTGGTGGTTCATCCTTGCCGCCTCTTCTAGCCCTTTTTCGATTTTGTGGGTATAATTTTAACCTAATTTCGGATTTTTATTAATTGATTTAATTTGTGATTTATTTGGATGAATCGAGTGTTGAATTACGGTTTTAATTTGTTTAGGTTGGTGATTTTGTTGTGAATTGAAAAAATTTTCCGAAACCTAACATTTGCCTACGACCCGTTCGAGTTGGGTGTAGGTAACTCGACTTACACTTGTTGAGTGGTGATTTGTGTATGTTTATGTGATTTTAGGTATATGTGTTGATTTGGGAAACGTTACTTGTTATTATGTTGACATGTAAAAAGGAACTATTTTTTGGGACACAAATTTTATTGAGGAATTTCAAATTACAGATGAAAGAAAACAGATGATAACTATCCCAAATTTTTCAGATGAATAGATTTTCAGATGAACAAATTTTCAGATGACGGGAGACTAAAGAAACCGTAATATATATATATATATATATATATATATATATATATATATATATATATATATATATATATATATATATATATATATATATATATATAAGAACAACTCTAGATTTATACTTGGGCATGTTTATACTTGATAGGTCTAAACTTGACAGGTTTATAATTGGCAAGTTTATACTTGAAAGATTTATATTTGGCAGGTTTATACTTGAGTGTTAAGTATAATACTAGACCAAACATAAAAGGCTCAAACAGAAATAAACTCAATTCAAGCATATTCAACACTATCCTAGGGAGAAACTAGATAAAAGTCCAAAAAAATGACCCCCTTTCCCTACCACATAAAACAACGCGCCTTACGCGCTCTTCAGGTTTCCCAAAAAATCGCTAAAATTGAATCCCGAAAGGAAGGCTTCAAATCACCAAAAATCAAAACCCTGGGCGAGATCTAGACGAAATACTTGCAATGCCATCAATTCTTGGAGTGTTGATTCCTTGGGAGATCGATCCAGAATACTCAAAAGGAAATTCTCAATCAAAAGCATTAGAATTTGAAAATTCTCTGCCTCGAAAAGAGATTAGGGAAAGGGTTCCAAGAATGTTAAAAAATGGGTTGGCGACCTACCCATTACCTACTCCTCCGGCGGACGCTGCCATTGGAACCTAGAGATCCACAACGCTGTGTGACGGCGATATTTCCTGGGATTGTCAGGGTTTTGGTGGGGACTTGACACCATCCCTGTTGTTATCGGCGCTAGGAGTACGGTCTTTGGCCGTCTGATTCCTCGTCATCCTTATAAGGGTTGGTATCTTTCGATTGCCCCTCTATGCACCTCTCTCATTCTTCATTCTTATCATTGCCCCAAATCTGTGTTGCTTGCTTCCTTTCCCTGGGTGTTACCCTCTTCTGGCTCCTTTGGGAGTTTCTTTCTTTTTCATATGGATCCCATCAATGGCTCTTTTCTAGAGAAAATTGTCACTACTCCTGACACTGCTGTCATTGGAGATGTCAACCAAAACAAACAAAGTTCCAACAAAAAATCTTCCGAGGCCTTAAAGCCATCAAACAACACTACTAACCAAAATGAAATCCCCAACAAGGGCATTGCTTCTAACTCTCACAAAATCGACAAGGGAAAAAAGAAAATGGAAATCCCAGCTGTTGACCAAAAGAAAATTGCCTATGATTGCGATGAGGAGGAAATGGGTATGGAGGATTACATCAAGCACCTCAACAAGGTCCGTAGTGAAGCGCTGAAAATCAAAGACCCTTCCTTAATAGGCAAAATCTTTGGGGAACCTATCGACTTCGCAAAAATCAGAATAAAACTGATCAAAGAATGGAGATTCATTCACGGAGAATTCCAATTCATTCCTAAGGCTAACAATTGGTTCGAGATCCGTTTCGCCAACCCGATTGACAAGAAGAGAGTGTGGGAGGGAAGACCTTTTCATATTTTTGGGCAAGTCCTCATCCTCAGAAACTGGTATCCGGGTTTTGATCCATTCTCTGAAAATATTTCTAGAATCGACACCTGGGTGAGAATCCCACTTCTTCCTTTGGAACTCTGCAATGTAGAAGCTTCGTTGGCTATTGTCAAAAAACATAAGCTCGGAACTTTTATCAAATTCGACACTAATAATGAAAGAAAGGTGGGAAACAAATTTTCTAGATTCTGCATCAATGTGGACATGGCCGAAGAGGTCTGTGGTGAAGTTTTCATCCCTAATGAGCGGGAGGAATTCACCAAATTGAATGTATGGTTTTGAAGATTTCCCGGAAGGGTGTGGAAATTGTGGTCTCATTGACCACGTTTTCAATCAATTCCCGAAAAGGGTTATGCGGCCAAAGAAGATCTAGATAACTATTTGAAGAACTACCAACAAAGGGGACGCTCTAAATTCAAGGGAAACTCCAGAGTCTACAAAGGAGCCCAGGGAGAGGGAATGGACCACCACAGGAAAGAAAGCCAAGGACCTGAATTCTGATTCAAAGAATCCAAACACCTCTAAACCGTATATGGATGTTAAAAGTGGTGTTCAAGTCTCCTTTGTTTATGAAGTTGAGTCCGAGGCTAAGATTAAAGATGACAAACAAGATCCTATTGTTAATAACCAATCCAAGGAATAAGGAAAAATTCAGACTGATGCTACATGTACGGTTCTTTTTGTTAATCTTATTGTTGAACCTGTTATGAATGAAGCTTCTCTTGCCCCTATTGAGATCCCATATGCTAAGAATAATCCCCCTGATGAGTTTTCTGACCCAAAAAAAATACCGGAAAAAATCTTTCCGGTGGAAAGCAACAAAGAACCGATCATAGAACTCCGCAGCTGCTGTTGGAATTCTTGACATACAACTCCTTATGGGAACTGATGATCTCTTGGATGAAGATGATGAAAACATCAACTACTTCGATGAGGATATCATATTGGAAGGAAATCAAGACAATGCTAATATGGAGAAAATCCCATCGAATTTGTCATTCCACTCTCTTAACTCAGCTGACTGCTCGGTCATCCAAAAACTGGAAGTCATGAAGGTTTACAAGCTGGGTGATAACTCGGTTTCTAACTCCAGCAAAAGGGTGATGGACGAAGATGACGCCGACACGGCTTCCTCCGAACCATATGGGGGCAACAAAAAGAAGAAAACTGGTTAATTATGAAGACCAATTCACGGAACCTTTAAGATTACACAGGTTCTACAATTCCTGCGGTAATCGAATTTTGGTTATATTCACTTAAAAAGAACTTGAATTTTGGAGGTGTTCATACCAGAAGTCTCTACGCTTCCTTTGTTGTTGTGCCATCTGACCAAGCTCAGTTTATCGATCTTTTTTGCTTTTCTATTAAAGACAGCAAACCAAACTTTTGTAGATCTAAGCTTGCTACTAAATGCGGTGTGAAGTTTGTAATTCCCATTATGGTTTCATTTCTATTTCGGAATGGATTGTTGTATCAATGTTGGAAATTAGGCTTTGATTCCTCTGCACATGGATCCCTATCTGATGTATTTGTCAAAAAATTAGGTGTTATTGACCTTTTGAAGGGTGTTAGTAATTTGTTTTTGATTTATATCTATTTGTTGTTCACTGAATTTACCTTCCGAAATGCATGGCCTCCATGTCTTTCCGATGATATATGTATGAGCAAGAAAAATTCAGATCTGATACAACCTTATGTTTATAAGTGTAATCACTCGACTCATGTAGTCAATCACTGTTCCAGGAAGATCAAAATGGAGGTGCTGATTTTTTTCTATTCGAAACAAGTCTAGTACGTGATGAATATCTCTCTTTTGTTTGGGCTGTGTTTTTCGGCTTTATTCAATGAAATGGGGCTATTATTGGCCAAATCGGCTCGTCCCTATGTGTAATGATTCTACTAAACCACTACAAATTTCTACCCATTTTAACTGAGCTTATTTTTCCCACATCATTAAATGTGTCAAGCCCAGATGGCACTCTTCTATTTTCTGGAAGCACAAGACTTTCAATCCTTCTGCTATGGAACTGTTGATTACAAGGAAACCCGAGCAAGGCTTTGGCTTTTTAAACAAGCCAATTTTTTCCTTCGTTAAAAGGGCTGATGTGTTAAAAACAATTAAAAATGATATCACAAAGCTAAAACTAAGCCATGACCACGTTCAAACTACCCATTCATACTTGTCGTGTGCGCTTCGTTTTTGTTGTGATGCGACACGCTCGAGAAGAAATCATTTTGCGATCAAAACCCAAGAGGTGATAATAAGGCCCTTACAATTCTCCTCCATGCTAAATAATGATTTATATGGATTTGACCAATCCGAATTAAATAGCTTCAAAAAGAAAATTACCTATAAAAATAAAAACGACAATATAGGCTCACAACCCCACAAGATTTTCAAAGTTGACTCACCGTCAAATAATAATTTTTAAAGTTATCTAAACTACCCATTTAAACTTTTCCCTTTGGACTACACTATTTTGACAAAATTATTTATTTAACCCTTTCAAATGCTTAACGGGTTGTTTCCCTCTCGAATTAGGGTTACCGGGCTTCTTAGCTCTCCTAAGTTCTCGAATTACAGGAGTTAAATGATAGTAAGTTTTTGGAATATTAGAGGAATGTCCAACACTCTACAAAAACTTACTATCATTTAACCCCTATAATATTCCAAAAACTTACTATCATGATGGGCAACTATCAAACTTGATATGGAAAAAGCTTATGACCAAGTTAATTGAGAATTCATCATTCTTATACTTAAAAAAGTTTGGGTTCAATGACAAATTCGTTGGATGGATTAAGGAGTGTATCTCTACAGTGTCTTTCTTTGTCCTCGTAAATAATGGACCAACAGAGCAATTCTTTCCCGAGAAAGGACTAAGACAAGGCGACCCCTTATCCCTTTACCTTTTTATTTTGGGAGCGGAAATTCTTACACAAATGCTTCAAGACGATTGCAACAATTACGATAACCATATTGGCTTCTCTGTTTGTAGACAAGCTACACCTATCCCCTTCTTATCCTTTGCTGATGATATGATCATTTTTGCTAAAGCAAATGTTGCCTCTTGTCCAAGGGTAAAGCAAATATTGGAAATGTACTACTCTATTTCTAGTCAAAAAATTAACTTTCAGAAATCGCCTTTCCAAACAACAAGAAATATCAGCAATAATAATATCAACCAATTAAAAAAATGCTCTAAATATGTGTCACGCCACATCCCTTGACAAATATCTAGGATGTCCAATCATAAATGGAAAAGTGAAAAAATAAACTTTTGGTGAAACTAACCTTAGAGCTAAACAACAACTCCTAAAATAAAAAGCAAACTCCATTTTACAAGAAGGTAGGAACACACTCATAAAACACAACCTTGCAACTAAACCTAAATTTACCATGCAAAGTTTTATGCTCCCAAGCCATAACTTGGAAGAGTTGGACAAAACTTACAAAAAATTCTTCTAGAATAAAGGAGACCAACACAAACCTATTTTTAGTTGGGACACAATTTGTAAATCAAAAAAGAATGGTGGTCTTGGGATAAGAAAATCTGTAATTTCAAACAAAGCGCTACAAATGAAACTCTTGTGGAAGATTCTAGCAGAACCATACAATATATGGGTTAAAATTATAAATGAGAAATGCTTAAAAAATAAGAACATTCTCCACTACAATTTAAAAGGTGGAGCTTCGTGGCAATGGAACAATCTTATGAAACTCAAAACCGAGTTCAAAAAAGGTATCATCTGGCATATCGGAAACGGAAAAACCATCAACTTTTGGCACGATAGCTGGGTAACAACGATACCATTAATAAAAATGGTCCAAAATACCAACCAAATTGATACAAGCACTAAAGTTAGTCACTTCATAAATAACTCAAGAGAGTGGGATAACAAAAAAATTGATAATGAGCTTCAAAATTTCATAAACCCGGATATTTTGAGAAAGATAAAGGAAACAATCATCCCGAAAAACGAGATCCAAGATAGACTATATTGGAGATGCAGTAAAAATGGATGGTTTTCTACAAAATCGGCTTATGACATGATTGAAGAGGAATCAAATATCCAACCAAACCATTTTTGTGAATGGATTTGGAAACTGGATACCCAACCCAAAATTAAAAACTTTATTTGGAAAATTTCTATTAATGGACTTCCGACAAAAGCAAAACTTGACGAAAGAAAAATTGCCGTAACGAGGCATTGTGAACTTTGCAACCATCATCTTGAGGACCTATTACACCTTCTCTTGGAATGCCATTGCACTAAACAAATTATCGTCAAAATCGATAGAACAATCTTAACCGAACTTAACAAAATTAACCTCCAAAATAAAAAAAAGCTCATGTCATCCTACAAGAAATTAAAAATAAAATAGGAACAAAGAAATTTACGTGTCTTGCAACTGCATGGTGGAGTTTATGGTTCTTCAAGAACAAATTTATCTTTAGTAATGAACATATGGATCCTGATAATAAGGTTATTTTTCATCAAAAACCAAATACATAACTGGAAAACTAACATAACTGATGAGGACGATTACAACATAAAATAACAACCAAAAAGTTATATCTCAAACAAATGGAAAAAAACCATATATTAAATGGTAAAAACCAAAACCCGGCTTCTTTAAACTTAACTTTGATGGATCAAAACTCGATTCGGAAATCACAACTATTGGATATGTTATTCGGAACCACAATGGCGATATCGTTAGCCTCGACGCAAAAAAAAAAAAAACTTCAATTCAGTCATAAAAGCCGAAGCATTTGCCCTCAAAACTGGGTTACAAGAGGCAATCATACTACAAATTAAGAAGATCGAAATCGAAGGTGATAACTTGTGTGTAATCAAGGCACTCTAAGGTTTGTGGAGTTGTCCGTGGGAGGTCGAGATGATTATATCCGACTCCAGACTGGATCTTCGTTTCTTTGACGAGATCCGTGTTAGGTATATTTTCAGAGAGATAAATTGTGTTGCTGACCGATTGACCCACCTGGGAATCTCGAACCCCAACACCAATTTTTCTGAAGATCCCGAACTTCGTGTTCTCATCCGCAAGGATGCTTTAGGTTAGACTACCTCTAGGAGGTAGGTCAATTTAACCGCTTTCCATTAACAAAAAAAAAACACTATCCTTACGGAGCTGATGTCGATCCTATTTTTTCAGCAACCATAAGATATTATGCGCTCCCTTTAGTTACCTTCATTTCGGTCTCCCAAACACCTTATTCTTTTTACCTTCAGTTGCCTTCGTCTCCAAACGCTAGTAGACGCTCCCTTTAGTTGCTTCCCAAACGGACCCATAATCTACGTGGAGGGAGCTTACGGAGCTTATGATAGCTTATTCATTGATATATTATAAATATAACTCTACAAATATTAATATTAATGAAAAAGTAAACTCTTTAAAGTAATTCTATACGTATATAAGCTACAATAAATTTCTTATCCCAAACATTCATCAAGCTTATCAAGTAAATAAACTCGTTCAATCATCTACTAATTTCAGTTAAATAAGCTTCAGATTCAGCTTCAATAAGCTCCTGATTCCCAAACGGACCCTATATCATATGTCTAGTATATATGCATATATACTTTTCCCCTCCGTGTTATTGATGTAAGATGGTTTATAACATCCTCAATTTATCAAAATGAGCATTTTATACAACCCACTTTAGACCTCCATTTCTCATTTAAACAAAACTTATCTTTCACATATTATTTCATTATGGGAATATCCTCGCGTAGACAAAGTCAACCCTCCCACTTTTCTGATGATGACAATGGTCGAAAATGTTCCCAAAAAAATTTCCATTATCACATACAGAAGCGTTTGCTTTGCGGGAAGGCCTACAAAAGGCTAAATAGTTAGGAGTGTCGGCTATTGAGATCGAGGGAGACAACCTGATGCTGATCAATTCAATCAACCACGCTTAGAAACCCCCGTGGGAGACATACATGATCATTTCAGACATTTTCGCCAGCATCTCAGACTTTTCTCATGCAAGCACCACGCACATCTTCAGGAAAATCAACACGGTAGCGGACAAGCTCCCAAAACACAGACTTTCTGCTATTGAAGACCAGGAAGATCTCCCAAACGATGTGGTTGTATTCATCCGTAAGGATGCTGTAGGTCGATCGGTGTCTAGACACTGACCCTCCTATTCAAAAAAAAGTATTTGCAAGCTTGCATAACTTGAATACTTCTCAAACTTTCTAATGCATTCATACCGTAAGAAAATTTATCCTTAGAAAAACTAGATTTAATTCTATTCCTTGTTCTATAATCAGAGATTAAAAACAACTAGTTCATTGCCCGTACCTTGTGCGGGTTTTGTTTAAATTTTTTTTATTATAATGTTTATACATTAGGTATTGAATATTAATCTTAAAAATATGATTGTACTAAGAATATGATTTTTTTTATAAAATTCATGATAATATTTTTAACAAATAAATCAATGACCCACATATAATTCAATCTGAATTGATTTTGGTTGAAATCATAATAGAATAGATCAATGACCCACATACAAATTTAACATATAATCGATGTGGGATAGAAAAAAGGTCAACGGTCCACAATGAACCCCTATACATATAGTCGATGTGGGATACTCACAAAATAATGGTTGATGTGAGATACCCACAAAATAGTAGGTCAATGGTCGATGTGGAATACCACAAAATAGGTCAATGACCCACATAAATGATAATAATCTGTTATTATAAAAATTATACTTTAACTTTGCCAAAAGGCCAAGAAATGGATGATATGTGTAATATTCAAACCCCTATTTATACATGTTCTCAAACTATCAACTTTACATATAGTAGGTCAATGGTCGATGTAAAATACCCACAAAATAGGTCAATGACCCACAAAATAGTAGGTCAATGGTTGATGTAGAATACCCACAAAATAGGTCAATGACCCACATAAATAATAATAATCCGTTATTATAAAAATTATACTTTAACTTTGTCAAAAGGCCAAGAAATGGATGATATGTGTAATATTCAAACCCCTATTTATACATGTTCTCAAACTATCAACTTTACATATAGTTGATGTGACATACTCACAAAATAGTAGGTTAATGGTCGATGTGGAATACCCACGGTCAATGACCCACATAAAGGATAATAATCCGTTATTATAAAATTATACTTCAACTTTCCCAAAAGGCCAAGAAATGGATGATATGTGTAATCTTCAAACCCTTATTTATACATGTTCTCAAACTATCAACTTTACATATAGTCGATGTGGGATGGAAACTTTAAAAAAAAGTAACGTAAAATTGTTCAAAAATTGTGTAATTTAAAATTAAAAGATTTGATGGCTAAATTTTTTTTAAAAAAATATCAATATAAAAGGAAGGAAATAAGAAATATATAGGGTGAAAAATAAAATGTACAAGGAAAGTTTAAGTTTTATTGTCAGATAACGTAAAAGATTTGATGGCTAAAGATTTTATGGTTAAATTTTTAATTATTTAGTAAAAATTTTTTATGGTTTATTAATAATTTAGTAAAAAAAAATTTAGGGGAAAAATCGTGAGGCTCCCACGTCAGCATTTTGATGGCTGTTTTAGTAAAGTACTAGTGTAATACCCGCACCTTGTGCGGGTGTTTTTTTTATAATAATAACGGGTTATACGCATTATTGTGTTGTTATATATTTTTTCATATTGTTTTGTTTTAAATTGATATATATAAATTACGTAATTATTTATTGAATATTATGAAAAAATGGACAAATTTTTAGATGATGATTATATATTAAAAAGTAATATTAGATAATAGTAATAGTATTTTTTTGTTTGAAGGAGGTTCAAAATCTCAAATTTTAAATTAATTATTTAAACAAATAAGAGATAAATATCTTACTAAACAATGAAATAAACAAAAAACGATTAACTTGGAGTTTCATTTAGATGAGATATGTTAAGAGCTTTGGAACTTTAGATTGGTAAAAATATTGGAATTGTCAATAAATAAATGAATAAAAATTATGAAATTTATTATTTTTTGGTAAAGGTAAATTCGGGTGAAACAAAAAAAATTCTGGAATTTATTTGTTACGTATTGGATTTTAATAAAAAAACAAGTTTATCTCAAAAAATATGACACGTAATTAATCATATAATAAAAATTCTGGAATTTATTTTTAAAATTTTTTAATTTAAATTGTTGAATAAAATATCATTGGATTTTTTTTAAAAAAGAGGTGTTATAGGGTAGACTTACGTGTCCTATAAAATAAGTACTTTAAAATATCACATGTTGCAATTATTCTTAACAATGCATCTATGTATTGTGTTATATGTAACAATGTTTAAAGTAAAAATAAAACATTGAGGTTAACAATTAAAAATAAATCTATAAATTTCCAATGACATAGGTAACGGAACTAAATTTTCATATTTTTAATTTTTAAGTAGAACTTATTTTTAATTTATTCTCAAAAATATAATTAAATTTCTATTCAAACATATAGTAAATTTTCGGTTAAAGAATTTACGAATTTTTTAAAGTAAATTTTCAAAATTTTGACGAATTATGTAAAACGAAATCTTTTTAATATATTTGTATAAAGATTTTCAATTTCTAATTCTCACAATTTTCGGTTAAAGTATTTGACAATTATATTTTTTAATTCCAATTACAAAATCTTGATTTAAATTACTGAAAATTATAAAGTTTTAGCGGACGGAAAATCTTGGCCGCGACATGTGACAATTGTAAGAACCCTATCTTTCGGGCCGAGATCGGTCTTTGACCGAGCTCGACTTTGGCCGAGATTGGCCCAGCCGCTCCCACGGTCATCTCCGCCGCACCTGCGGGTCGCCGCTCCCGCGGCCATCTCCGCCGCCCCCGCGGGTTCTTGCGGTTGTAGCCATTTTCGTTGACCCCTTGGACCCGTGCTTTACTCTTTCCTTTGCCTTCCTCTTTAAGTTATACCTTGGCTGAATGAGCAGGGGTTTCTCACCATTTCCAACTTCTCACGATCCCTTGCTTTCCTTCTCTTCTCCTTGATCTTGCTTGTGTTCTTGGATGTGTGGAAGAGTTTTGTGTGGCTTTCTGGGTTGTGATGCTTGTGATGTATGTTGCTGAGCTTGAAGCCAGCTGTGAGGCTTTGGTTCTGTCCTTCCCTTGCTAAGCCATAGTTGTGGTAAGCTTCTTCCCTTGTTCTCTTCTTTCTTTCCTTGTTTCAGTCCTTCTAGCTTAGGATTAGATGTATGTTAAGGGTTTTGATGTTGGAATGTGTCTTGATATCTATGTATGTGAATCTGGAAGAGAGTAAACGTGATTTGATCACGTGAAGAGCTAAAGAGAAGCCGCGAGGTTTCATTCTGCACTGTCGCCGCCCCCGCGGCCAAAAGTCACCGCCCCTGCGGCTACCGTGACGCCGCGTCTGCGTCGTGCCAGCGCAGTGCCTGCGCTTGCCAGCGAACTTGTCACCGCTCCCGCGGCTACGTCCCGCCGCGCCTGCGGCCGCTTACCTTCCGCCCCTGCGTCCTCCGTTCACGCAGGTGCGTCTTGTCTCGGGACTACCTATAGTTAGGTAGTTCCTTTCCTTTCTAGTATGAGGGAACTAGTATCATGCTAGGTATCGGTTTATGATGCGTATGATATAGATATGCCGGTTACGGCCTTGAGGTTAGGAGTTGGATATGATCCCTTATGGATCCTTTGGGTCTAGGTGTGACCCTTTGTGTGATAGGATTGTGATATATATATATATATATATATGTGTGTGTGTGTGTGTGTGTGTGTGTGTGTGTGTGTGTGTGTGTGTCTTGTATAGGCAGTGTTGTCCTCCAGTTTGGAGTGGACGTTTCTGAGAGTGGATCATACTTGAGTTACTTTTGAGATCGAGGTAAGTCCATAAGACTTACTTAGCTACTATCCTTATATTGGATGTATGCTTGAGTGGTGTGTGTTATGTGCTTTATAGCATGTGTTATTATTTGGTCACCAACCTATGTTATATTGACCGCCCATTGTAGTGGTTGTGATAACCTTTCCCTTTCATCCCGTAGTGGAGTTTGGGAGGTTCTCTGTCAGGCCAGATCTGGTATAAAGGAAGGCCCCTCACCATTCCCACAAGGTACACGGGAGGTGTGCTGATACTACCCCAGCTGGTTAGAGTACTCAGAGGCGGGGATTATATTTGTAACGTCCGGAATTTTATTAATTTTATTCCGGACTTAGAGCACCTTGTAGTTATCCCGTAATCCCGAGATGCCGAGAGCCGGGATTTATTCCTAAGAAAATCCCGAGCCGACTCGTCGTTTTTCCTCTTTTTCCGCGTTCCGACCCTTCGTTCCGGGTTAAAAGTGACAAGGGGTCATTTCCGACCCCTCGTTCCGAGCAAGCTGACGGGACACCTGTTGTCCCCTCTCCCTTTTGGCAGCCTTGTCCCCTCTCTCTCTCCTCTCTTGCTCATTCACGTTAGTTTCTTTCCCTCTTCCTCCCATGGCTCCATTTTTGCTCTCTTCTCTTCTCTTCTTCCATCTTGTTGAGGATCTTTGTGTATGGACTGCAACAAAGGGATTCCAGGTTGTTGGTAAGCTCCTTCCTCTCCCTCACCTCTCTTCCTTGCTGTTTTCCCCTTCTTCTTCTTCCCTCCTTCATCCATGGCTATGGAGGAAGATCTTGAGGAGTTTTTGCCCAACTCTTTGCATGCATAGGTTCTTAGCTAGATTAGGTCAAGGAGAGGTGCCTAAGACCAGTGATGAGTGTTTGGAGAAGATCCAGCAAGAGAAGAAGGACTTTGGAGCCAAGGATCCATGATCGAAGACGAAGAAGACGACATTCTGCAGCACGACCGTGGGGGCGGATCATCACGGCCGCGGGCGCGGACGGCCGCAGGGGTGGCTCAGCACGGCCACGGGAGCGGCACAGCACCGCCGCGGGTGCGGCTCGGCACGGTCGCGGGGCGGCGGCAGGCTCACGGCCCAGCACAGCCGCGAGAGCGGCACAACACCGCCGCGGGTGCGGCCGGCAGTGCCGCAGGGGGCGGCCTTTGGTTCCGCAGGGGCGGCTCCTGCTCCGCCGGGGCGCCAGCTCCGCGACTGCGTTTCTTCGACAATAGGTTCCTCCTCTCCTTTCCTCTTCGTTCCTTCCTTAGTATTGATGTTAGATCATGTTAGTAGCATGCCTAGGATGGATCTAGAGTAGCTTGGAATGCTACTTAGTGGTTGTGAACCTAGGAGCCCTTAAGGCTCGATGTAAGTGATGGATATGAGCATGTGAGCATGATGGACCTTCTAGGCTAGCTTGTGCCTCTTTGGTTAAGGATTACTCTTGTGGAATTATGGACTGTTGTGGGCTGTTTCATGTGTGGAGAGTGTGATGAGTACTTGGGACCTAGGATGCATTCTTAGCTTGAGGGTTAAGTGATCTTGCATAGATCACTAGAGTGAAGTCTAAGACTTCTTGAGCGTGAGTATGTATTGATATGCATATCTCTTGTGAGCAGGTTGTAGGCTTCCGCCTTAAGGAAGCAAGAGTGTGGTGACTTGAGTGTGGTGACGAGGTAAGTCTCCGGACTTACTTAGCTCGTATTTTATGTATTAGCATTGATGTGTGTTTGGTGGTGTGTGTTTATGTTCTTGTATAACATTGAAGCCGGTAATTAGGACCACCGACCTTATATATATATATATATATATATATATATATATATATATATATATGTTGGCCCAAATGTATGATAACGGGCGGTGACATCAGCTGCCTAGCCCGGGGGAGGTTTAGGAGGTTCTCGGCGACGAGTCCGGCGGGTATACGGTCGGCTGCATCCGTACCATTCCTTGCCGGTAAGGGACCGAGGCGAGACCACGGTGGTCTCGTGTCACAAACCGAAGTTCAATTAGTACGGGATATGACTTAATAATAAAAAGATAATAAACCGGATTGTGTGATTTATATTTTGTGTTATGTATGTGTTTGTGACTTCACCGCTTTTCTAATGCTTCGAATATGAGCTAACGGTTTAAAACCGTGTTGTAGATGACTTGCAGGTTAGGGACGCCGCCGAGTGAGGTGGAGGAGTGGACATCCGGGGTCTCCGTACATTATAGGACGGGGACGTTTTTTAGTCATATTTCATATTGTTGTTCATGGATGTTGTCGTACGTTTAGACTTCGTATCAGGTTATGTTGTTTTGAGGACTCGGTTGAGTTTTCACGTTGTATTCTTACCTTTCAGTGTCTCGCATACATTATAAATGTTTTCGAGTTTTGCCTTTATTTGTGCCTTGTTGGAAGGTCCGGTGAAATTGTTGTCAGGCTAAGGGTCGGGACCCATTGTGAGGTCTCGCCCGTAGCATCCCAAGTCCTGCGGATTTGGGGTGTTACAAAAGTGGTATCAGAGCCCTAGGTTGACAACAGTGGCACTCGCAATCTTTTGAGGCCGGATGAGGTATAAAACAAAACCCACACGGGTTATGACTTTTCGTTTTCAAAATCATGTGCATGAGTCGGGTTTGGGTTAGAATGTACGGGACCACCACTCCTTCCGTAAACCTCGGCGACATAGATCTTTGGAATAGAAAAATGTATATATTATTACATAGTTATATATATATGACCTTATGATGTTTGTGGATTTGTATGTACTTAGCTATCTATGTGGCCTTAGGGCGTTTGGGCTTGTATGTATCCCTTGGATGTATTGTGTGATTATGCTTACCTTACGTTTTCTTTAGTTTTATCATACCGAGATCGTAAATAGCACCTATGTATTTATACATAAGTAAACGCCATAAGCTATTAGATGGCACGTACGAGAGCTACCGATTACGTAGGACCCGCCAGAGGTAGACCCCCTCTTTCTCCTACCGTCCTAAGACGGGGACGAGTAGGAAGACCTCCAGGCGCGAGAGGTCGGGTACGTATCCCCATTGCGGACCCGCCAGTTGTGGATCCACCAGTAGATAAGGTTCCCGTAGAGGACGTCTCCGAGAGCATCGTTCCCGAGGCTGGGGATAGGACCGTTGGGGGGTCTGGGCGCAGAGTTCTCCATCTTCCAGGACCGGGGGAGCGTCCATTGGAGCTACCGTGTTTGAGGACTACGTACGACAAGAAAAATGGAGATAGCAAACTTAAATTCGTCGAGAAGACGCGTGGACAACTAAAGATGCGAATCAAGGAGGAGATGGGTGCATTCTAACAAGGTTAAAGGCGGTGTTCCATCACGAGAAGTGAAGTTGTCCTTAGACGCTCCTAAGCTTCGGAGTCAAGATGAGAACACGATCGAACCAAGTGTGAAGGATGTAAGATACCGTAAGTTAAGCTTACGAGGTACCATTAAGCGAAGAGTTAACATTACGAGAGTTATGAGAAGAACGGCAAGGTGGGGATTTACACGGAGTTGACCGGTTTCTGTTATGACTATAAGGCGAAGAAACGCCAAAAAAGATGGAAGTATGTAAATGATGATCCCAAGAAGATGAGAGCAACACGTGATGCTAACTAACGTTAGAGATTCTGAGAAGACGCGCTTACAAGACATCATTAAGCGGGTTTAAGCCTATGAAGGCAAGTCATGTGACTCAACAACGCCGAGAAGGGTATATTTATCTCGCATAAGGAAAAGGAAGCGTGGAATGAAGAATGAGCTAACGGAGTTTAAGGTACCCCGAGAGGGTAGCCTTCATGAGAATGGTAACATGGAAGCATAGGAGAATGGTAAGTCTTTGACGTAGGAGAAGGTTAGTTACCAACTAATTGGTGACAACCGAGAACGCGCATGTGCGGGTGGTCTATGGATGAGTGTGGGGAGAGTAACCAGGCTGTGGAATCCTAAAGGAACGGTAACAAGAGCTTAGATTATATCTTAAACTCTTGTTTTGAAGTTGTTATGGAGAACACCAGTTTGCGGGAAGAGAGACGGTTATCTCCATTTGTACATCGACTACAATGAGCCGAACAAGATTACAATGAAGAACAAGTACCCTCTTACCACGTGTAGATGATCTACTCGACCGGTTGCAAGGGTCGGTGGTATCTTCTAAAATCGAGTTAAGGTTGATTGTCACCAATTGAGAAGTCGAGATTGGGGTAGTGCAAACATCGTATACTGGACAAACCATGGTCACTACGAGTTGTAGTGATTCCATATGGGCTTACTAATACCCGAATAGGACACTCTGGTCTACTCTCGAAGAAGAGAGAAGTTGTATGACCAGTTGTCTCGGGATGACAACCCCGAAGGATGTGAAAGAAGTTGCAAGTTTCTTGGATGGGCTGATCATTACCGGATTGTGGGAAGATTCTCCAAGTAACACCATCTATGGCTAACCTACTCCGGATGACGATGAAGTATTGAGTGGAACAAAAATGGACAATGAGTCGTCGGGAGTTAAAAGGGGATTCATTTGTGCAACTGTTTTGGAAATTGCCTCGAGGTACGATCGGTTTGAAGTGTACAAGAAATTCTTCAAGACATGGTCTTGACTGAGTATCGAGAGACGATGTAAAAGTTATAGTATACATGTCTCGTTAGTAGAAGCAGTGTGAAGCAAAGTACTTCCTTCATTACTTAGAACTTGCAACAAGAATTGAGGAAAAGAAACATCGAAGTTTGGTTTGACAAGAACCAAAGCCAATGGTGTAAATTGAAGTTCGATCTCCTTTGTTAGAGACAAGCAAAGAAGAAACATAATGGAAATGTTGTAGTGAGGAAGACCCGAGAAGGAAGTTGAGTTTCCGATACATCAGAACTTTTTGAGATCTTAGCGCAAGTTGGGAAAGTGTTTTACCGGCTGGCATGGCCGCCGAGAGTAAAGGGTGTTCACCTGGCGTTTCAAGTGTTTCAATCGAGAGAGGAGGACGTGCCGAAGACGGCATTCAGGACGAGATACGGTCATTATGAGTTTGTCGTGATGCCATTCGGGCTCACGAATGCACCGCCGTCTTCATGGAGTTGATGAACGGCATCGTCATCGACTCCTTAGACCAGTTTGTGGTAGTGGTTATAGACGACATCTTAGGTTACTCCCGGAGTAGGGAGGAGCTTGAGGGACACCTGAGTGCGGTGCTTCGAGTCCTCCAGGATAGAGAGCTTTGCGCTAAGCTCTCTGAGTGCGAGTTCAGGATGTCCTAGGTGGCATTCCTTGGGTCATATTAGATTCCGCCGAAGGTGTCATGGTTGACCCGGCGAGGATAGAGTTGTTTCCTCATGACCGCCTCCTAGGACGGTCAAGGAAGTGCGCAGTTTCTTAGGCTTAGCGGGATACTACATCCGTTTTGTTGAGGGTTTCTCCTGTGATTGCACGACCGCTCACTTCCTTGCTGAGGAAGTCTACCAGGTTCGTTTGGTCCGAGCCTTGTCAGCACAGTCTCGAGGAGCTGAGAAGAGGAGGTTCGACATCCGCTCCTGTTTTAGCCCAGCCTGAGGGCGTGGAGGTTTTTGTAGTGTATAGTGACGCCTCCAAGCTAGGATTGGAGTGCGTTTTGATGCAAAGAGGTAGGGTTATTGCGTACGCTTCTCGGCAACTGAAGCCGTACGAGGAGAATTACCCTACCCACGATCTTGAGCTAGCGGCAGTGATTCATGCCCTGAAAGATCCGGCGACACTACTTGTACGGGGCTACGTTCCAGATCTTCACAGACCATAAGAGTCTGAAGTATATATTCACTCAACGGGAGTTGAATAACCGCCAGAGGAGATGGTTGGAGCTGATTAAGGACTTTGACTTGGAGATTTTGTACCATCCGGGGAAGGCGAACGTAGTCTCCAATGCTTTGAGCAAGAGGACACCTCGAGAGGAGGCGATAGCTCGGCTTACGGTTCAACCTCAGCTGTAGAGGGATTTGGTGGGTTTGGAGTTGGATATCCGGTTCCCAGATACGGACGGTTGTTGTCCGAGGTAGGGGTAGTACCTGACTTGTCCGGTGAGACCCTCTAGAAGCAGGAGGGATCTCCCATTTTGAGGAGGGTCCGGGACAGGGTGTCCCGAGGAGAGACAACGCCGTTATCACAGGAGCAGACGGGCGATTGAGACGTCAGGGACGTACTTGTGTACCGTCAGACTAGGAGTTGAGAGAGCGGATTTTTGCATGGGGCACATCCCACACCTTACTCGGTGCACCCAGGCACGAGTAAGATGTACCAGGATATTAGGAGATTTTATCGGTGGGGCGGGCTCAAGCCCGATGTAGCTAGATATGTGGCCCGATGCGCAACCCGCCAGCAGGTCAAGATCGAGCACCAGAGACGGAGGAGAACTTCACCCACCGCCCATTCCACAGTGGAAGTGGGAGGACATATCCACAACTGTTAGATTGTGAGATTACATGGAATACCGAAGACCATCATCTCGGACAGGGACAGGCGTTTTACCTCAAGGTTTTGGCACGCGTCGATGGGGATGGCAACCATATGAGGCATTGTATGGACGGAGATGTTGTACTCCCTTATGTTGGGATGAGCGGGGGAGTTTTAGCGTTGTAGCTCCAGGCAGGTACAGGACGACGTGGCTAGAGTTGCTTTGGTCCGAGAGAGATGCTGACCGCCCAGAGCCATCAAAGGTCGTATGTGGACAGGAGGTGTAGACCTCTCGAGTTCAGGGTAGGAGCTCAGGTGTGGTTCAAGGTATCACCGACGCGGGGCGTCAGACGATTCGGCATTAAGGGGAGGTTAAGCCCCCGATATGTCGGTCCATTCGAGATCTTGGAGAGATTCGGTGAGGTGGCATACCGGTTAGCATTGCCACCTCGGTTAGAGGGTATACATCCGGTATTTCATGTCCCTCAGCTGAGAGAGTACATACACGACCCGAGACACATCATCAGTCACGAGGACCTAATGGTCGAGCCGGACCATACATTTGTAGAGCATCCTATAGCAGTTTTAGAGCGGAGTACGAGACGCCTTCGATCGGAGGAGATACCGATACTGAGAGTGCAGTGGTCGAGACGAGGAGCCGAAGAGGCTACATAGGAGACGGAGGATAGTATCCGGAGGAACTATCCTGAGTTTTACGCAGATTTAGCGACATTGATAAGACCGACGGGTGAGCCCCGAGATCTTCCTTGTTTGTTCTGTGTGATTATGTGATTTGGTTTGAGATATTTGTACCTTGCGAGGTCTTGATGTGATGCGATCTGTAGACTTAGATTAGAGCCGATAATGTACGTTTTATGAGTTCCACGGGGTTACGAGATGGGTTCGTTGGAGAGTGTTGGGTTTAGCAAGTTTCGGGACGAAGCTTGTTTTTAGGGGGGTTAGTTTTAACGTCCGTAATTTTATTAATTTTATTCCGAACTTAGAGCACCTTGTAGTTATCCCGTAATCCCGAGATGCCGAGAGCCGGGATTTATTCCTAAGAAAATCCCGAGCCGACTCGTCGTTTTTCCTCTTTTTCCGCGTTCCGACCCTTCGTTCCAAGTTAAAAGTGACAAGGGGTCATTTCCGACCCCTCGTTCCGAGCAAGCTGACAAGACAGCTGCTGTCCCCCCTCCCTTTTGGCAGCCTGGTCCCCTCTCTCTCTCTCCTCTCTTGCTCATTCACGTTAGTTTCTTTCCCTCTTCCTCCCATGGCTCCATTTGTGCTATCTTCTCTTCTCTTCTTCCATCTTGTTGAGGATCTTTATGTATGGACTGCAACAAAGGAATTCCAGGTTGTTGGTAAGTTCCTTCCTCTCCCTCCCCTCTCTTCCTTGTTGTTTTTCCCTTCTTCTTCTTCCCTCTTTCATCCATGGCTATGGAGGAAGATCTTGAGGAGTTTTACTCAACTCTTTGCATGCATAGGTTCTTAGCTCGATTAGGTCAAGGAGAGGTGCCTAAGGCCAGTGATGGGTGTTTGGAGAAGATCCAGCAAGAGAAGAAGGACTTTGGAGCCAAGGATCCACGATCGAAGGCGAAGAAGACGACGTTCTGCAGCACGACCGCGGGGGCGGATCATCACGGCCGCGGGCGCGGCCGGCCGTAAGGGCGGCTCAGCACGGCCGTGGGAGCGGCACAGCACCGCCGCGGGTGCGGCTCGGCATGGCCGCGGGGGCGGCGGCAGGCTCACGGCCCAGCACAGCCGCGAGCGCGGCTTGGCACGGCCGCGGGGTCGGCTCCGGGGCTCCAGGACACGACGGCCGCGGGGGCGGCTCCCTTCCGCCGCGGGTGCGGCCGGCAGCTCCGCTGGGGCGGCCTCTGGTTCCGCAGGGGCGGCCTCTGGTTCCGCAGGGGCGGCTCCTGCTCCGCCGGGGCGCCAGCTTGACTCCGCGACTGCGTTTCTGCAACAGTAGGCTTCTCCTCTCCTTTCCTCTTCGTTCCTTCCTTAGTATTGTTGTTGAACCATGTTAGTAGCATGCTTAGGATGGCCTAGAGTAGCTTGAGAATGACATGTAGTGTTTATGGACCTAGGAGCCCTTAAGGCTCGATATATGTGATCGTATGAGCATGTGAGCATGATGGATCTTCTAGGCTAGCTTGTGCCTCTTGGGTTGAGGACCAACATCTTTGAGGTTATGAACTGTTGGGTGTTACTTTCATGTGTGGAGAGTGTGATGAGCATGATAGACCTAGTAGGCTTTTACTCGTTCTTGGGTTTTGAGTATGATCATATGAGAGTTAGTAGGTTGTTGAGATATCTCCTCATGCGTTGAGTGAGATGTGAGTATGAGAGGTTCTAGGATGCGGTCCTAGAATGGGAGTCAAATGATCTTGCGTAGATCATTTGTGTAGAAGTCTTAGACTTCTTGAGTTGAGCGGGTTGTGATGATTACCTTGTTGTGAGCAGGTTGTGTGCGTCTTCCCAAGGGAAGCAAGGGCGTTTGTGAATTAGCATTGGGACGAGGTAAGTCTCCGGACTTACTTAGCTCGTATTCTATGTATTAGCATTGATGTGTGTTTGGTGGTGTGTGTTTATGTTATGTTATAACAATTAAACCGGTAATTAGGACCACCGACCTTATATATATATTTTGGCTCAAGTGTATGATAACGGGCGGTGGCCTCTTGCCTAGGCTCTGCGTGAAGTCTAGGGAGATCTCGGCGACTGGCCCGGCGGGTGATATGGTCGGGTGCATCCGTACCATTCTCGCCGGAAGGGGGGACCGGGGCGAGACCACGGTGGTTCTCGTGTCACAACAGAAGTTGAATTAGAACGGGATACGACTTAATAATACAAAGATAATAAACCGGACTTGTGTGATTTATGTTTTGTGTTATGTATGTGTTTGTGCCTTCACCGCTTTTCTAATGCTTCGAATATGAGCTAACGGTTTAAAACCGTGTTGTAGGTGACTTGCAGGTTAGGGACGCCGCCGAGTGAGGTGGAGGAGTGGACAGCCGGGGTCTCCGTACATTATAGGACGGGGATGTCTTTGAGTCATGTTTCACGTTGTTGTTCATGGATGTTGTCGTATGTTTAGACTTCATATCAGGTTATGTTGTTTTGAGGATTCGGCTGAGTTTCCACGTTGTAGTTTCTTACCTTTCAGTGTCTCGCATACATTATAAACGTTTTCGAGTTTTGCCTTTATTTGTGCCTTGTTGGAAAGGTCCGGTGAAATTGTTGTCAGGCTAAGGGTCGGGACCCATTGTGAGGTCTCGCCCGTAGCATCCCGAGTCCCGCGGATTTGAGGTGTTACACCATGGGAGTTCGAGATGATAATATCCGTCTCTAGGCTGGACCTTCACTTCTTTGACGAAGTCCGTATTAGGTATGTTTTCAGAGAAATAAATTATGTTGCTGACCGATTGACCCATCTGGGAATCTCGACCCCTAACACCAATTTTTCTGACGATCCCGAACTTCGTGTTCTCATCCGCAAGGATGCTTTAGGTTGGACTACCTCTAGAAGTAAGCCAACCTAACCGCTTTCCATTATCAAAAAAATAAAAATAAAATAAACTCATTTTATTCTATGTTGAAATTTTTTCTCATTTAATTCTATAGATCTATTTCATTTCCTCAATCTCATGCAATTAAAGATGCCCTAAATCCGATTCAATACCATTCGACATTTATATTGGATCTTAGATCGTGAGTACCGAGAACTAATCTTTGTTCTCAAGAAAGCAAAAAATATATTTTAAGTACAATTACCAATGATATAACTTATTAAATTGATGATGCCCGATTTAAAGTGAAAACCCTGACTGGCCAACTAGTCAATTAGAGATTTTCACTTTATGTCACTCACCGGGTAAGTTTCGGGAATTACCTAACTCAAATAGTAATCTAAGTTAGGTAATTCTCGGGTAGGTCTCATGGTCATTATTTATGACATTTGGACTAAGGATAAGTTGTAAAGCATTGGTAAGAAAAGCAACAGGGACAAACGTTTCTCCATTGATGATCTATTACCGGGTAAGTCTCAAGGTCATTTAGTTTCAATTCTAACTACCTATTACCGGGTGAGTCGCAAGGTATCTAGGGTGGAAATTATACACAAACCGGATTATCTAACTAAGGACCAAGTAACCCCTTACCGGGTAAGTCTCGGGAATTACCTAACTCAGATAGTAATCTGGCACATTCAATCCAATAGATGTTTTCACCTCTATTACATATGGTTAATCTACTTCTGTATCCAAGAGGAATATCACCGGGAAAGTATCAATTTCAACCCAAGTTGCTAGTTTAAAAGGTTCTAACCTAGATTCATTCCCAACCAACCATTAGGATTTCAAGCAATTCTAAACCAAATATAAAGTACAACCTATTTCTTCATAGTCCAAGCCATAAACAAATCTTTATTCACATTGAAACCACAATAGTTCTAGCCAATGATTATCATATGAAAATCTACAACTAATTCTAATTCTAAGAAAGACAAATAATGCATAAAAGGGAAATAACAAAGAAAGGGAAAGAAAGAACCCAGCTTGAATGAATGTAAATCCAGCAATATGAAATAAAATGTCAATCCAATAATGTTTCCGAACAAATCTGAATGCAAAAGTCTAAAACTTTAATCTAAACGAAGAAGAACTAAGAAGAACGATGAATGAAGAAGAAAGGCACGGTAGGAGACGGCTCCTCTCTTTTAGGGTAAAATCTAACTCTTTGGCACTGACGGGCTTCGTCGGGCACACCTCTAAATGTATTAAGGGTTTCCTTTTATACCCAAACTCTTGCCAAAAGACGTTGCGCCGAAAATAAAATATGACGCTTAGGGAAGAAATCTCCGGTGGATCTTGGTAGGATCTCAGGTTGATCGGGCCCGAGATTTTAGATTTGTCTTAAATTTCTCCAACATCTGGAAAATCTCGGGTCCATCTTGGCCGAGATTTCAGACCGAGATTTCTCTTAGAGAAGGAAATCTCGTCCTATTTTGGTGATCTCGGTCGAGATTGGTGTCCAAGATGCTTCTTAATCGTTCTTCATGCCTTTAGCTTGATTCATTCGTCCTTTCCCTTGCATGTATGCTTGCTCCAATGCATCCACTCCGAGGCTTGATCCTCAAATACGTCGTTTTAGCTCCGAAATGCACCAAATCACCTATAAAGCCACAAATAGCATGTGTAGACATGCATCTATTCTTGCAAAGTAGAACAAAACAAGTATAAATGACACAAATTAAGGCTAAAACATGAATGCAGAAAGGAAAAATCTACCTAAATGCATGACTAAACTAGGTCGATAAATCATGTTATCACATTTTATGATATTTAATGACATCTAAGACATTTGGAATATCATGAGGGTGTTGATGATCCAGTTTATGGGACCAATGATCATGTGCGGTGACTTTCACGAGATTATGTTTCAACATGAAAAGAAAGGAGGAAACCGGAGAAATGAAAGGGATATGGATGCCTTCATAGAAGCTGCAATTGATTTCAACTTGAGGATGTTGGGTGGGAGGGCAACGAGTTTATACGGTATAGAGGAGATACCAGGAATTCGGGCCCGGATGAACGTTTGGACAAATTTCTTGTGATGAGGCATGGATTGAGAAGTTTAACATCTATAAAGTGAAGCACCTTCCAAGATATAAATCTGATCATTGCCCTATTTTGACGGATACAAAAGGAAGAGAAAGAGCGGAATGGAGAAGAAGCACGGTAATACTTGGGCCATGGTGGTTCGAGAAAGAAGAATGTCACACATAGTTTACAATGCTTGGGGGTTAAGTTCTAAAAACCAAATCCACGAGAGACTTGAGCATGTTATGGGCGAACTAGCAACATAGGAAAAGGACAACTTTAAGCAAAGGAAGAAAGAGATTAAGGCACTGGAGGCTAAGTTAAAAATCATCCAAAGAAGTGCATACACGGGAGGAACTATGAGTAGAGGAATGGAAATAACTTCATGGCTGGACTTGTTACATAAACAGGAAGAATCACATTGACACATAAGGGCAATAACAAATGAAATGAAAGATGGTGATAGGTATACAAGGTATTTCCACCATAAAGCGTCCCAAAGACGAGAAAGAAATGAGATTACGTGCCTAAAAGATCGAACAGGGGAGACTAATAAAAACAAGAGGGAAGTCAAGGATATTGTTGTAAGATATTACAGTGAACTCTTCAACTCTATGGCTAATGAAAGCATGCAAAATGCAACATTGGCGGCAATCTCTACCAAGGTATATAGTGAGATGAATGCGGCTTTGATGGTTGAACCCTCTAATGTGGAGATATGGAATGTGGTAAAGCATATGCATCTAAAGAAAGCTCCGGGCTTTGATGAAATTCATGCCGTGTTCTATCAAAAATTTTGGCATGTGATGGGTGGAGAAGTGTCAAGGTTCATTAAAAGATGGTGGAAAAATGAATGTTGCATTGTAGAAGTTAACAAAACGGCTGTCACTCTAATACCCAAAGTAGCGAAACCGGAAAGATCGAAGAGTATAGACCCATCAGCCTTTGTACGGTGTTGTACAAGACTGTATTTAAGATCAAAGCGAACCGTCTTAAGCTTCTACTACCCCGGATAATTTCTCGGGAACAAAGTGTTTTTGTTGCTAAAAGATTAAAAACAGATAATGCCCTTGCCGTGATGGAGGTTTTTCATCATATGAAAAACAAACGCGGTGGAAGGAGAGGAGAAATGGCCTTAAAACTGGATATGAGCAAGGCATATGATATGATCAAATGGAGTTTCTTAAGAAAGGTGATGGGAAAGTTCAGTTTCATTGATGAATGGGTAAACAAGATCATGGAATGTGTGACGGCTGTCAAGTTCTTGTTTAATATGCATGAATATAGGAAGGGCGAAGTCATTCCCTCTAGGGGATTGCGACAAGGGGACCCACTCTCTCCCCAACTGTTTATCCTTTGTGGTGAGGTGTTCTCATAATTGATCAGAACGAAAACGAGGAACGGAAGGATTCACGGAATAAGGGTTAGTAGAGAAGCACCTATAGTATCACAACTCTTCTTTGCTGATGATTGCTTATTATTCGCTAAAGCTAATCTCCAAGAAGGCGCCATTATTACAGATGTAATCAACAAATACGAGAAGGCATCCGGACAGAAAATTAACTCTACAAAATCGGAGATTCTCTTTAATACTAACGTGAACAAGATCTATGGTACTCACCTTGTAGGTATGATGGACATGAGAAAAGTCACAAAGATCGGAAAATACCTTGGCATTCTTACAGTTCTGGGCATATCCAAGAAAGTGACTTTTGAAGGAATCAAAGACAAGATAGCCAAAAAGCTCCTCAAATGGAAAGAGAAGCTTCTTTCTCAAGCCGGGAAGGAGGTTTTATTGAAGTCCGTTATCTAGAGTATACCAACCTAGTTGATGATTGTATTCAAGATGCCCGATGAAATTGTAGATGAGATATATGCAATGATGGCAAGATTTTAGTGGGGGTCGACACAACGATGGAGGAAAATCCATTGGAAAAGATGGGAAATTTTATGTTTGCTAGAGAATCTGGGAAGAATGGGGTTTCGAGACTTGAGAGACTTTAATGATGCATTGCTTGCAAAGCAAGCATGGAGACTTATGACTGAAAAGGGATCGATTTGTCAGGAGATCATACAAGATAAATATTACAACAGAGGGTGTATTCAAAATGCTAGACTCGGAAACAACCCAAGCTACTCGTGGCGTAGCATCTTGGGTTCCACATATGTATTGAGACAAGGTATGGGTTGAAGGGTAGGTGACGACAAAAGCATTAGAGTATGGGATGATTTGTGGATTTGTTCTGATGAAGGGAAAGTGCTCAAGAAACCCAATGTTGGTACATCATCAAATTCGATTATCTGGGTGGAGGAACTTCTGAATCAAGATACCAACATGTGGAATGCAAGCTTGATCAGAGAACTATTCAGCCTGAGTGATGCTACTACAATACTATCTATGTCGAGACCAGTAACCGGTCTTGTGATGTGTGCTTCTGGTGGGTTGCAGGCAGCCAAAAATTTTCGGTTAAAAGTGCATACTGGTTGGGGAGATGCACCTTGAAAAGTATGTGGCAAATCAAGCTTCTTGGTGAAACTTTAGATGCTTTTGGTTTGATTTGGAAGCTAAAACTCCCACCTAAGTTCAATCTGTTTGCATGGAGGTATTGCGATGAATATCTTCCGTTAAAGCAAAGCTTATGGAAAGGAATATAGTACATTACATGGAGTGTGAAAGGTGAAACTGCTTCTCTAAAACTATCCACCATTCCATAAAATTATGTGAGAAGAATAAGGAAATTTGGGAGGACTCGGACCTCACTCTTGCTTTGATGGCTGAGCTGCCATGTAAAGCGGAGGACATGATCGTGAATCTGGTGAATAGAAAGGGGATGGAGGGTCTTGCGAGTTCACGAGAGCGTGGATCAACTGGACGTGTAAAAATATCTCCATTTTTGAAAGGGAAAGCCCGAACATGAAATTGATTAAAGGGAATTTTATGAAAATGGTAGGTGACTATAAGGCAATGGATGCGGGTGCAATTCATGATGATGCTCCCTAGAGATATGGGCCAAATGTAACCACAAAGTGTTGGATCCCCCTACCGCTGGAATGGAAAAGATCAACTCTGATGCCGCAATGGTGGAGCCCGGTATTATGTCTTTTGTGGTATTGATTTGAGACATCAATGAAAGGGTGATATATTAGATTGTGGAACGGCTTGTAGGGACTTGGCCAGAATGGTGGATGGAAGCACATGGTGTTTTATTAGGATTGCGGGAAGCGACAAGGAACGGTATCCCTAGAGTGATAGTAGAATTGGATTCGATCATGGCAGTTAACAACATAAACTCTTAGGGCCCGTTTGGTTTGCGAAGTGGAATGGAAACGGAAAGGAAACGGTTAAGAAGATGGAAAGGAAATAGAAAGGGTTATTTTTATTGTATGTTTGGTTTAATTTAGGAATGGATTCATTGACCTCAATATTACTTTTTTTTGTTTGGTTTGATGAATGGAATCATTGAATGAAATGAGTTAAAGTTATAACAAATGCGTAAACTTTTTTATATCATTATACGTTACTTCTCATATGAGGGAGTAAGTTGAAATATGAGGAAAAGAAACGTTTGACATTATATACATAAATTTGAAAATTAATTTAGAAAACTGCTCAAATGTTCAGCGTAGACAATTCATCAGTGAGTCAGTGACTATATGACAATTTATATATAGATGCCCAAATTTCACCCTATCTAATTAATGATATAACATAAAGTAGGCTTGTGGAATCATCAAATAATTGCTAGCCGGTACAAGTCAAGCCATGGCTTCCACCCTCTTAAACGCATGTTCAATTATATACTCTCTTTACAAATCCAAAACACACTCACAACAATTATTATTACAAATATCTTGATTGCAAGAAGAAGACACCAAGACAAGAAACCCGAACATATAAATTCAACACCTCAGGCTCAAACTCCAAGTTTTTAGCAAAATTTCGCTGCAATTGTGCTTATTCTGATAAGAATTATGTTTAGGTTGATGAGTATGTTGACGATAATAATGATTAAGCTGATTTAATCCAAATCAAAAGGCTTCAACCGCAGGATTTGCCTAAAGTACAATCACTTGAAGAACAAGAAGAAACACAAAAAAAACTTCTCAAATGGTGAAAGTATTTCTGCTACAGAAACTATCTGTTGCAGCAAGTATGGTGATGATAATGATGATCAAGATGAACACGTTAGCATGGGACGCGATTCCTAAAGTGGAGGAGATTGAGATTGAGAAATGCCAGAAAACTGAAGTCATATACCAAGTGGGTCATCACCTAGGTTAAGTACAAACTTGCTGCAAAAAACCAGTGATCATAAATTAAGTGGATAATGAATTCCATGATATATGTGTTTGTATACTAATCAAAGACATCCCAATTCAAATTCGAATTATGAACTCAGATGACTATCTTACAACAAGCTGAAAATGTATATTAGAATAACAAATGCAAGTTCAAGAGGACATATAGGATATGTTGAACAAACTGTGTCAATCAACAACCAAACCAAAATAGAAGAAACTATCACACTCTAGGAAAAATTATGATTGCAACCAAATTTTGTCAATCATCTTCTACTTGCTGGATGAATAATACACATGATCAGGGAACAACGATGATATACCATATAAACACACCAAATGGGATACTTGAAAAGGGAACATAAATTTCATGTCCGACAAACTTATCAAAAGAAGTAATTAAGCACACAAATTCCATGTCCAATATACTAATCTCAAGCCTCGAATATTAGAATCCAAAAAAAAGCAATACCTTAGAAGTTAGAATATGTAACCTAGTAAGCAAAAGGAATGAACTTGTAAGGAACCCGTTTCTTGTATATGAGCGCACTCACCAGATCCCAAATTTCGTACTAAACAATTTAAGCACACAAATAACCACCTGCATACGAAATTAATTAGAAGAACGAGAGAAGAATACAAAAATTGAGAATTTCTAACAACATAAATCCAATTTTGAAACCCTAATTACCTTTATCAACGACTTATATGTGATTCATGGAGAAATTATGTGGGAATGATGAGCAACAGAGAATGATAGTGGAGGAGAAGAATGGAGATGCGAGGGTTTTCGAATGGGCAAGAAAGAGAAACTGTAATCGGGGAGAGAAACTTATGTTTACAGAGAGGAACGATGATCGGGGAGAGAAACTTTTTGTTTACAAAGAGAAAAGTAAAGGAAATGGGCTTATTTATTACCGGTAACAAAGTCCGGTAATCATTTAAGGCCCATGACGGATTCATTTCTTTCAAAAGTCCAAACAAACATCCATTAATGATTCGATCCGGAATGAAACCATTCCAATCCTTTTTTTTTCAGTAACCAAACGGGCCCTTAGTCTATTGATAGAAGTTATGGGGGATTGATTACCGATGAAATTAGATCTCTTGCTGGAAGATTTGAGATATTCTCGCTTGTTTGTTTACATTACACGCAATGTTAATAAAGTTGCGGATGTAATCGCTAGAGTTAGTCCTAACAATGGGATCGAACAAGTTTTCGTGGGATCTCTACCACTCTGCGTAATGAACTAAAATCGAACAAGTTTTCGTGGGATCTCTACCACTCTACATAATGAACCGTTTTAGCGGATTATGCTTAATGAATGGGTTCAGTTTCAAAAATAAATTAATAAAATCAGCTGCCATTTAAACACGCCCTTTGCAAAATGTTTAATATTAATTAAACTCGGTCACGACTTATCAAGACACAGACAAAAAGAACAAAGCTAAAGCTGTTCATAAAAAAGAGTATTTCTTGGAGATTCAATAATATTTTCTTTGATACAACTTTCCATGATTTAGTGCATGAAAATTAAACCCTCAAAAGGTATATACAAAATGCATCATTTCAAGATAAAGCTTCAACATAACATGACACACCAGTCTTCACTTGCCAAAGCTAGCTGCCTATCCTAGTTCAAATTTCATAGCAGCCATCCCCATCTTCAATCATTCAATCACTCCTGCAATATTACCAAGGCAAATGTCAGTTCGCCATATTCTCCATCCTCAATTGATTCATATACTTCATTTGTTTGACCTACAAAATAATGAAGAAATTAATTTGGTTTTCGGTTCAGGCATGCATCTAGCAAGAGAACTTACCAATTTCAGGTCTTGTTTTACTTGGGATAGAGAGTATCATAATGTCCCGGACGGTACAGCAAGGTAATGAAGGGCTTGATCACCTCGGACCCACCAGCAGGAACAAAATCATGATGGTTAACACTTACAGCATCATTATTGCTACATGAACTGCGATCCAGGTATACTACGCGAATTGGAACACCGAGTGCATCTGAAAGAGCAGTAATGTGGACGTGATCACTTTCTTCACCCATAGGTTCCACCGATGACTTGCAAAACTACAGAGTAAAAGCGATAATGAGAATTACATGGCCTAATCACAATCATATGGATAGATTAAAAAAGTCGAAACATATCCATTTCCTTTCAGATTTCCAAACTCTTCATCAGACAGATTGCAGAAAACGACAAAGAACAACTACCACTTTTGTAGCTCATTCATTTTTGTCTATCATCGGAGGAAGTGGTAGAAATTAACATACAGAAATTGTAGCAACAGACATTTTGGAGATCATCAATTGAGCTAACCGGTGTACAAAAAGAAGGAAAAATTATCTCTTCAATTGGAAGTGTGGTGGGAAAAGGCAAGTGAAGAGCTTTGAATTTACAGGATCACATATAA